>CM060660.1:40860605-40903105 GCA_030686955.1 Odontamblyopus rebecca | reverse complement strand
TACAGCTGCCCTGGGGCAGACTGACGGAAGCGAGGCTCCAATCTGCGCCATCGGCCCCTCCGACCACCACCAACACTCACGCACACACCACTTTCATACTAGGCAATGTGGGTGATGTGCCTTGCCTAAGGACACAACAACAGTTTTTTTTGCAACTGGCGCCCCCCTGTGGCACCTGGAATTCCTTGCGGTCTCCCATCCAAGTACTAACCAGGCCCGACCCTGCTTAGCTTCTGAGATCTGACGGGTTCAGGCTTTGACGAGCCGGTATGGCCACAACATACATACATACACACACATACATACAAACGTACATATACACATACATCCATACATCCATGCATACACATATATGCACACATACATACATACGCACATAAATACATGCATACATACATACACACATACATGCATGCATACATACATAGACATACATACATACACACATACAAGCATACACACACACACATACATGCATACATATACACATACACACATACATACATACATACATACACACACATACATACATGCACACATACATACATACTCACACATACATACATACAGCATACATACACACATACCTATGCATACACACACACATACATACATACACACATACATACAAACGTAAATATACACATACATATACACATACATGCATACATACATACACACACATACATACAAACGTACATGTACACATACATCCATACATACATACACATGCACACATACAAACACATCCATCCATCCATACATACATACATTCATATATACATACATACATATACACATAAATACATACCCACATAAATACAGACATACCTACACACACATACATGCATACATACATATGTATACATATACATACATATACATACATACATACATACACACACATACATACATACATGCATACATACAAACAGACATACACACATACATGCATACATAGGTACATATACAGTTACATACATATACATACATACATATATACATACACACATACATACATATACATACATGCATCCATCCATTCATACACACATACATACGCATACATACACACATACATACATAGACATGTATACATACATACATACATACACATACATATACTCATACATACATAATATATACATACATACATACATACAAACATACATCCATGCATACATACATACATGCACACATACATACGCACATACATACATGCATATATACATACATACATGCATATACACATACAAACACACATACATACAAACGTACATATACACATACATACATACAAACATACATAAATACATACATATGTACATACATACATACACATATACATGCATACATTCAAACACACACACATACATCCATACATACATACACATATATACACATATACATACACACATACACATCCATCCATCCATCCATACATACACACTCTATACACTCTATAGTACACACTCTATAGTACACACACTGTAGTACACACTCTATAGTACACACACTGTAGTACACACTCTATAGTACACACTATAGTACACTATAGTACACACACTATAGTACACACTCTATAGTACACACTCTATAGTACACACACTGTAGTACACACACTGTAGTACACACACTATAGTACACACACTGTAGTACACACACTGTAGTACACACTCTATAGTACACACTCTATAGTACACACTCTATAGTACACACTGTATAGTACACACACTATAGTACACACTCTATAGTACACACTCTATAGTACACACACTGTAGTACACACACTATAGTACACACTCTATAGTACACACTCTATAGTACACACTCTATAGTACACACTCTATAGTACACACACTGTAGTACACACTCTATAGTACACACTCTATAGAACACACTATAGTACACACATTATAGTACAAACTATAGTATACACTATGGTACACACTCTATAGTACACACACTATAGTACACACTCTATAGTACACACTATGGTACACACTCTATAGTACACACTCTATAGTACACACTCTATAGTACACACTCTATAGTACACACACTATAGTACACACTCTATAGTACACACACTATGGTACACACTCTATAGTACACACTCTATAGTACACACTCTATACTACACACTCTATATTACACACACTATAGTACACACTCTATATTACACACTCTATAGTACACACACTATAGTACACACACTATAGTACACACACTATAGTACACACACTATAGTACACACTCTATAGGCCCACGGGCCTGGACATCTATAGACTGTCCGTCCATGGGAGTGGATCTCTCCTTCACTGTAGTTCTCCCCGAGGTTTCTTCTTTTTCCCAGGACCCTGGGTTTTTTGGAGTTTTCCTTGCTGAGAAGGAGGGTCTAAGGACAGGGGATGACTGGACCATGTTCATTTGCTGCTTTACATGAATGTGGTTTATTCCTGTTTTGATATGTCTGTGTGTATGTTTTACTCATCAAAATCTTGAAACGCCCTTAGAGGCAACTGCGCTACAAAAATTTATTGAATTATAGTACACACTCTATAGTACACACACTATAGTACACACACTATAGTACACACTCTATAGTACACACTCTATCGTACACACACTATAGTACACACACTGTAGTACAAACTGTATCGTACACACTCTATCGTACACACACTATAGTACACACACTGTAGTACACACTATAGTACACACACTGTAGTAGACACTCTATAGTACACACACTGTAGTACACACACTATAGTACACACACTATAGTACACACTCTATAGTACACACTCTATAGCACACACTATAGTACACACTCTATAGTACACACACTATAGTACACACACTATAGTACACACACTGTAGTACACACTCTATAGTACACACTATCGTACACACACTATAGTACACACTCTATAGTACACACTCGATAGTACACACTCTATAGTACACACACTGTAGTACACACACTATAGTACACACACTATAGTACACACTCTATAGTACACACTCTATAATACACACTATAGTACACACACTATAGTACACACACTATAGTACACACTCTATAGTACACACACTATCGTACACACACTATAGTACACACTCTATAGTACACACTCTATAGTACACACTCTATAGTACACACACTGTAGTACACACACTATAGTACACACTCTATAGTACACACTCTATAGTACACACTATAGTACACACACTATAGTACACACTCTATAGTACACACTCTATAATACACACTATAGTACACACTCTATAGTACACACACTATAGTACACACACTATAGTACACACTCTATAGTACACAGACTATAGTACACACACTATAGTACACACTCTATAGTACACACTCTATAGTACACACACTATAGTACACACTTTATAGTACACACACTATAGTACACACACTATAGTACACACTCTATAGTACACACACTGTAGTACACACACTATAGTACACACGCTATAGTACACACTCTATAGTACACACACTGTAGTACACACACTATAGTACACACACTGTAGTACACACACTGTAGTACACACTCTATAGTACACTCTCTATAGTACACACACTATAGTACACACACTATAGTACACACTCTATAGTACACACACTATAGTACACACTCTATAGTACACACTCTATAGTACACACTCTATAGTACACGCTATAGTACACACTCTATAGTACACACACTGTAGTACACACACTATAGTACACACACTGTAGTACACACACTGTAGTACACACTCTATAGTACACACACTGCAGTACACACACTATAGTACACACTCTATAGTACACACTCTATAGTACACACACTATAGTACACACTCTATAGTACACACACTGTAGTACACACTCTATAGTACACACACTGTAGTACACACACTATAGTACACACTCTATAGTACACACTCTATAGTACACACACTGTAGTACACACTCTAGTACACACACTGTAGTACACACACTATAGTACACACACTGTAGTACACACACTATAGTACACACTCTATAGTACACACACTATAGTACACACACTATAGTACACACTCTATAGTACACACTCTATAGTACACACTCTATAGTACACACACTGTAGTACACACACTGTAGTACACACACTATTGTACACACTCTATAGTACACACTCTATAGTACACACAATGTAGTACACACATTATAATACACACTCTATAGTACACACTCTATAGTACACACACTGTAGTACACACACTATAGTACACACTCTATAGTACACACTCTATAGTACACACACTGTAGTACACACACACTATAGTACACACTCTATAGTACACACACTGTAGTACACACACTATAGTACACACACTATAGTACACACTCTATAGTACACACTCTATAGTACACACTATAGTACACACTCTATAGTACACACTCTATAGTACACACACTATAGTACACACACTATAGTACACACTCTATAGTACACACTCTATAGTACACACACTATAGTACACACTCTATAGTACACACACTATAGTACACACACTATAGTACACACTCTATAGTACACACACTGTAGTACAGACACTATAGTACACACACTATAGTACACACTCTATAGTACACACACTGTAGTACACACACTGTAGTACACACACTGTAGTACACACACTCTAGTACACACACAATAGTACACACACTATAGTACACACTCTATAGTACACACACTATAGTACACACTCTATAGTACACACTCTATAGTACACACACTATAGTACACACACTATAGTACACACACTATAGTACACACTCTATAGTACACACAATAGTACACACACTATAGTACACACTCTATAGTACACACTCTATAGTACACACTCTATAGTACACACACTGTAGTACACACACTATAGTACACACACTATAGTACACACTCTATAGTACACACTCTATAGTACACACACTATAGTACACACTCTATAGTACACACACTATAGTACACACACTATAGTACACACTCTATAGTACACACACTGTAGTACAGACACTATAGTACACACACTATAGTACACACTCTATAGTACACACACTGTACACACACTGTAGTACACACACTATAGTACACACACTATAGTACACACTCTATAGTACACACACTATAGTACACACTCTATAGTACACACTCTATAGTACACACTCTATAGTACACACACTATAGTACACACACTATAGTACACACTCTATAGTACACACACTGTAGTACACACTCTAGTACACACACTGTAGTACACACACTATAGTACACACACTGTAGTACACACTTTATAGTACACACTCTATAGTACACACTGTATAGTACACACACTATAGTACACACTCTATAGTACACACACTGTAGTACACACACTATAGTACACACTCTATTGTACACACTCCATAGTACACACTCAAGTACACACACTGTAGTACACACACTATAGTACACACTCTATAGTACACACACTATAGTACACACACTATAGTACACACTCTATAGTACACACTCTATAGTACACACTATATAGTACACACACTGTAGTACACACACTGTAGTACACACACTGTAGTACACACACTATAGTACACACTCTATAGTACACACTATAGTACACACACTATAGTACACACTCTATAGTACACACTGTAGTACACACACTATAGTACACACTCTATATTACACACACTATAGTACACACACTGTAGTACACACACTATAGTACACACTCTATAGTACACACTCTATAGTACACACATGTAGTACACACTCTATAGTACACACACTATTGTACACACTCTATAGTACACACTCTATAGTACACACACTGTAGTACAAACACTATAGTACACACTCTATAGTGCACACTCTATAGTAGACACACTGTAGTACACACACTATAGTACACACACTATAGTACACACTGTATAGTACACACACTATAGTACACACTCTATAGTACACACACTGTAGTACACACACACTATAGTACACACTCTATAGTACACACACTGTAGTACACACACTATAGTACACACACTATAGTACACACTCTATAGTACACACTCTATAGTACACACACTATAGTACACACACTATAGTACACACTCTATAGTACACACTCTATAGTACACACACTATAGTACACACTCTATAGTACACACACTATAGTACACACACTATAGTACACACTCTATAGTACACACACTGTAGTACAGACACTATAGTACACACACTATAGTACACACTCTATAGTACACACACTGTAGTACACACACTGTAGTACACACACTGTAGTACACACACTATAGTACACACACTATAGTACACACTCTATAGTACACACTCTATAGTACACACACTATAGTACACACTCTATAGTACACACACTATAGTACACACACTATATTACACACACTGTAGTACACACTCTATAGTACACACACTGTAGTACACACACTATAGTACACACTCTATAGTACACACTATAGTACACACTGTATAGTACACACACTGTAGTACACAATATAGTACACACTATAGTACACTATAGTACACACACTACAGTACACACTCTATAGTACACACTCTATAGTACACACACTGTAGTACACACACTGTAGTACACACACTATAGTACACACACTGTAGTACACACACTGTAGTACACACTCTATAGTACACACTCTATAGTACACACTCTATAGTACACACTGTATAGTACACACACTATAGTACACACTCTATAGTACACACACTGTAGTACACACACTATAGTACACACTCTATAGTACACACTCTATAGTACACACTCTATAGTACACACACTGTAGTACACACACTATAGTACACACTCTATAGTACACACACTATAGTACACACTCTATAGTACACACACTGTAGTACACACACTATAGTACACACTCTATAGTACACACTATAGTACACACTGTATAGTACACACACTGTAGTACACAATATAGTACACACTATAGTACACTATAGTACACACACTACAGTACACACTCTATAGTACACACTCTATAGTACACACACTGTAGTACACACACTGTAGTACACACACCATAGTACACACACTGTAGTACACACACTGTAGTACACACTCTATAGTACACACTCTATAGTACACACTCTATAGTACACACTGTATAGTACACACACTATAGTACACACTCTATAGTACACACACTGTAGTACACACACTATAGTACACACTCTATAGTACACACTCTATAGTACACACTCTATAGTACACACACTGTAGTACACACACTATAGTACACACTCTATAGTACACACACTATAGTACACACTCTATAGTACACACACTATAGTACACACTCTATAGTACACACTCTATAGTACACACTATAGTACACACTGTATAGTACACACACTGTAGTACACAATATAGTACACACTATAGTACACTATAGTACACACACTACAGTACACACTCTATAGTACACACTCTATAGTACACACACTGTAGTACACACACTGTAGTACACACACTATAGTACACACACTGTAGTACACACACTGTAGTACACACTCTATAGTACACACTCTATAGTACACACTCTATAGTACACACTGTATAGTACACACACTATAGTACACACTCTATAGTACACACACTGTAGTACACACACTATAGTACACACTCTATAGTACACACTCTATAGTACACACTCTATAGTACACACACTGTAGTACACACACTATAGTACACACTCTATAGTACACACACTATAGTACACACTCTATAGTACACACACTATAGTACACACTCTATAGTACACACTATAGTACACTATAGTACACACTCTATAGTACACACTCTATAGTACACACACTGTAGTACACACTATAGTACACACTCTATAGTACACACTCTATAGTACACACTCTATAGTACACACTCTATAGTACACACACTATAGTACACACTCTATAGTACACACTCTATAGTACACACACTGTAGTACACACACTATAGTACACACTCTATAGTACACACTCTATAGTACACACACTGTAGTACACACACTATAGTACACACTCTATAGTACACACACTATAGTACACACTCTATAGTACACACTATAGTACACTATAGTACACACTCTATAGTACACACTCTATAGTACACACACTGTAGTACACACTCTATAGTACACACACTGTAGTACACACACTATAGTACACACTATAGTACACACTCTATAGTACACACTCTATAGTACACACACTGTAGTACACACTCTATAGTACACACAC
Source organism: Odontamblyopus rebecca (assembly GCA_030686955.1). NCBI lineage: Eukaryota > Metazoa > Chordata > Actinopteri > Gobiiformes > Gobiidae > Odontamblyopus > Odontamblyopus rebecca. The sequence goes on along the minus strand of CM060660.1, from coordinate 40,894,739 downwards.
TGTAGTACACACTCTATAGTACACACTATAGTACACTATAGTACACACACTATAGTACACACTCTATAGTAAACACACTGTAGTACACACACTGTAGTACACACACTATAGTACACACACTATAGTACACACTCTATAGTACAAACTCTATAGTACACACTCTATAGTACACACACTATAGTACACACACTATAGTACACACACTATAGTACACACACTATAGTACACACTCTATAGTACACACTCTATAGAACACACTCTATAGTACACACTCTATAGTACACACACTGTAGTACACACACTATACTACACACTCTATAGTACACACACTATGGTACACACACTATAGTACACACTCTATAGTACACACTCTATAGTACACACTCTATAGTACACACACTGTAGTACACACACTATAGTACACACTCTATAGTACACACTCTATAGTACACACACTATAGTACACACTCTATAGTACATACACTATAGTACATACACTATAGTACACACTATAGTACACACTATAGTACACACTCTATAGTACACACTCTATAGTACACACACTATAGTACACACTCTATAGTACACACTCTATAGTACACACACTGTAGTACACACTATAGAACACACACTATAGTACACACTCTATAGTACACACTCTATAGTACACACTGTATAGTACACACACTATAGTACACACTCTATAGTACACACACTGTAGTACACACACTATAGTACACACTCTATAGTACACACTCTATAGTACACACTCTATAGTACACACACTGTAGTATACGCACTATAGAACACACTCTATAGTACACACACTGTAGTACACACCCTATAGTACACACTCTATAGTACACACTCTCTAGTACACACACTTTAGTACACACACTATAGTACACACTCTATAGTACACACACTATAGTACACACTCTATAGTACACACACTATAGTACACACTCTATAGTACACACTCTATAGTACACACACTGTAGTACACACACTATAGTACACACTCTATAGTACACACTCTATAGTACACACTCTATAGTACACACTCTATAGTACACACACTATAGTACACACTCTATAGTACACACTCTATAGTACACACACTGTAGTACACACACTATAGTACACACTCTATAGTACACACTCTATAGTACACACACTGTAGTACACACACTATAGTACACACTCTATAGTACACACTCTATAGTACACACACTGTAGTACACACACTATAGTACACACTCTATAGTACACACTCTATAGTACACTCTCTATAGTACACACACTGTAGTACACACACTGTAGTACACACACTGTAGTACACACACTATAGTACACACTCTATAGTACACACACTATAGTACACACTCTATAGTACACACTATAGTACACTATAGTACACACTCTATAGTACACACTCTATAGTACACACACTGTAGTACACACTCTATAGTACACACACTGTAGTACACACACTATAGTACACACTATAGTACACACTCTATAGTACACACTCTATAGTACACACACTGTAGTACACACTCTATAGTACACACACTGTAGTACACACTCTATAGTACACACTATAGTACACTATAGTACACACACTATAGTACACACTCTATAGTAAACACACTGTAGTACACACACTGTAGTACACACACTATAGTACACACACTATAGTACACACTCTATAGTACACACTCTATAGTACACACAGTATAGTACACACTCTATAGTACACACTCTATAGTACACACACTGTAGTACACACACTATAGTACACACTCTATAGTACACACACTATAGTACACACTCTATAGTACACACTCTATAGTACACACTCTATAGTACACACACTGTAGTACACACACTATAGTACACACTCTATAGTACACACACTATAGTACACACACTATAGTACACACTCTATAGTACACACTCTATAGTACACACTCTATAGTACACACACTATAGTACACACACTATAGTACACACTCTATAGTACACACTCTATAGTACACACACTATAGTACACACACTGTAGTACACACTCTATAGTACACACTCTATAGTACACACACTGTAGTACACACACTGTAGTACACACACTATAGTACACACACTATAGTACACACTCTATAGTACACACACTGTAGTACACACACTATAGTACACACACTATAGTACACACTCTATAGTACACACTCTATAGTACACACACTGTAGTACACACACTATAGTACACACAATATAGTACACACACTATATTACACACACTCTAGTACACACTCTATAGTACACACTATAGTACACACACTATAGTACACACTCTATAGTACACACTATAGTACACACTCTATAGTACACACACTGTAGTACACACACTATAGTACACACACTATAGTACACACTCTATAGTACACACTCTATTTAACACACTATAGTACACACACTATAGTACACACACTATAGTACACACTCTATAGTACACACACTGTAGTACACACACTATAGTACACACTCTATAGTACACACTCTATAGTACACACTCTATAGTACACACACTGTAGTACACACACTATAGTACACACTCTATAGTACACACTCTATAGTACACACTATAGTACACACACTATAGTACACACTCTATAGTACACACTCTATAATACACACTATAGTACACACTCTATAGTACACACACTATAGTACACACTATAGTACACACTAGAGTACACACTATAGTACACACTATAGAACACACTATAGTACACGCTCTATCATACACACACACCCTATAGTACACACACTCTATAGTACACACACTATAGAACACACACTATAGTACACACATAGTACACACACTATAGTACACACACTATAGTACACACTCTATAGTACACACTCTATAGTACACACACTGTAGTACACACACTATAGTACACACACTGTAGTACACACACTGTAGTACACACTCTATAGTACACACTCTACAGTACACACTCTATAGTACACACTATAGTACACACTCTATAGTACACACTCTATAGTACACACTCTATAGTACACACTCTATATTACACTCTCTATTGTACACTCTATAGTACACACTCTATAGTACACACACTGTAGTACACACACTATAGTACACACACTGTACTACACACACTGTAGTACACACTCTATAGTACACACACTTTAGTACACACACTATAGTACACACTCTATAGTACACACTCTATAGTACACACACTATAGTACACACTCTATAGTACACACACTGTAGTACACACTCTATAGTACACACACTGTAGTACACACACTATAGTACACACTCTATAGTACACACTCTATAGTACACACACTGTAGTACACACTCTAGTACACACACTGTAGTACACACACTATAGTACACACACTGTAGTACACACACTATAGTACACACTCTATAGTACACACACTATAGTACACACACTATAGTACACACTCTATAGTACACACTCTATAGTACACACTCTATAGTACACACACTGTAGTACACACACTGTAGTACACACACTATTGTACACACTCTATAGTACACACTCTATAGTACACACACTGTAGTACACACACTATAATACACACTCTATAGTACACACTCTATAGTACACACACTGTAGTACACACACTATAGTACACACTCTATAGTACACACTCTATAGTACACACACTGTAGTACACACACACTATAGTACACACTCTATAGTACACACACTGTAGTACACACACTATAGTACACACACTATAGTACACACTCTATAGTACACACTCTATAGTACACACTATAGTACACACTCTATAGTACACACTCTATAGTACACACACTATAGTACACACACTATAGTACACACTCTATAGTACACACTCTATAGTACACACACTATAGTACACACTCTATAGTACACACACTATAGTACACACACTATAGTACACACTCTATAGTACACACACTGTAGTACAGACACTATAGTACACACACTATAGTACACACTCTATAGTACACACACTGTAGTACACACACTGTAGTACACACACTGTAGTACACACACTATAGTACACACACTATAGTACACACTCTATAGTACACACACTATAGTACACACTCTATAGTACACACTCTATAGTACACACACTATAGTACACACACTATAGTACACACACTGTAGTACACACTCTATAGTACACACTATCGTACACACACTATAGTACACACTCTATAGTACACACTCTATAGTACACACTCTATAGTACACACACTGTAGTACACACACTATAGTACACACACTATAGTACACACTCTATAGTACACACTCTATAGTACACACACTATAGTACACACTCTATAGTACACACACTATAGTACACACACTATAGTACACACTCTATAGTACACACACTGTAGTACAGACACTATAGTACACACACTATAGTACACACTCTATAGTACACACACTGTAGTACACACACTGTAGTACACACACTATAGTACACACACTATAGTACACACTCTATAGTACACACACTATAGTACACACTCTATAGTACACACTCTATAGTACACACACTATAGTACACACACTATAGTACGCACACTGTAGTACACACTCTATAGTACACACACTGTAGTATACACTCTAGTACACACACTGTAGTACACACACTATAGTACACACACTGTAGTACACACTTTATAGTACACACTCTATAGTACACACTGTATAGTACACACACTATAGTACACACTCTATAGTACACACACTGTAGTACACACACTATAGTACACACTCTATTGTACACACTCCATAGTACACACTCTATAGTACACACACTGTAGTACACACACTATAGTACACACTCTATAGTACACACACTATAGTACACACACTATAGTACACACTCTATAGTACACACTCTATAGTACACACTCTATAGTACACACACTGTAGTACACACACTGTAGTACACACACTATTGTACACACTCTATAGTACACACTCTATAGTACACACACTGTAGTACATACACTATAATACACACTCTATAGTGCACACTCTATAGTAGACACACTGTAGTACACACACTATAGTACACACTCTATAGTACACACACTGTAGTACACACACACTATAGTACACACTCTATAGTACACACACTGTAGTACACACACACTATAGTACACACTCTATAGTACACACACTGTAGTACACACACTATAGTACACACACTATAGTACACACTCTATAGTACACACTCTATAGTACACACACTATAGTACACACACTATAGTACACACTCTATAGTACACACTCTATAGTACACATACTATAGTACACACTCTATAGTACACACACTATAGTACACACACTATAGTACACACTCTATAGTACACACACTGTAGTACAGACACTATAGTACACACACTATAGTACACACTCTATAGTACACACACTGTAGTACACACACTATAGTACACACACTATAGTACACACTCTATAGTACACACACTATAGTACACACTCTATAGTACACACTCTATAGTACACACACTATAGTACACACTCTATAGTACACACACTATAGTACACACACTATATTACACACACTGTAGTACACACTATAGTACACACTCTATAGTACACACACTGTAGTACACACACTATAGTACACACTCTATAGTACACACTATAGTACACACTGTATAGTACACACACTGTAGTACACAATATAGTACACACTATAGTACACTATAGTACACACACTACAGTACACACTCTATAGTACACACTCTATAGTACACACACTGTAGTACACACACTGTAGTACACACACTATAGTACACACACTGTAGTACACACACTGTAGTACACACTCTATAGTACACACTCTATAGTACACACTCTATAGTACACACTGTATAGTACACACACTATAGTACACACTCTATAGTACACACACTGTAGTACACACACTATAGTACACACTCTATAGTACACACTCTATAGTACACACTCTATAGTACACACACTGTAGTACACACACTATAGTACACACACTGTAGTACACACACTATAGTACACACTATAGTACACACTCTATAGTACACACTCTATAGTACACACACTGTAGTACACACTCTATAGTACACACACTGTAGTACACACTCTATAGTACACACTATAGTACACTATAGTACACACACTACAGTACACACTCTATAGTAAACACACTGTAGTACACACACTGTAGTACACACACTATAGTACACTATAGTACACACTCTATAGTACACACTGTATAGTACACACACTATAGTACACACTCTATAGTACACACTCTATAGTACACACACTGTAGTACACACACTATAGTACACACTCTATAGTACACACTCTATAGAACACACTCTATAGTACACACTCTATAGTACACACACTGTAGTACACACACTATACTACACACTCTATAGTACACACACTATGGTACACACACTATAGTACACACTCTATAGTACACACTCTATAGTACACACTCTATAGTACACACACTGTAGTACACACACTATAGTACACACTCTATAGTACACACTCTATAGTACACACACTATAGTACACACTCTATAGTACATACACTATAGTACATACACTATAGTACACACTATAGTACACTATAGTACACACTCTATAGTACACACTGTATAGTACACACACTATAGTACACACTCTATAGTACACACTCTATAGTACACACACTGTAGTACACACTATAGAACACACTCTATAGTACACACTCTATAGTACACACTCTATAGTACACACTGTATAGTACACACACTATAGTACACACTCTATAGTACACACACTGTAGTACACACACTATAGTACACACTCTATAGTACACACTCTATAGTACACACTCTATAGTACACACACTGTAGTATACGCACTATAGAACACACTCTATAGTACACACACTGTAGTACACACTCTATAGTACACACTCTATAGTACACACACTGTAGTACACACACTGTAGTACACACACTATAGTACACACTCTATAGTACACACACTATAGTACACACTCTATAGTACACACACTATAGTACACACTCTATAGTACACACTCTATAGTGCACACACCGTAGTACACACTCTATAGTACACACACTGTAGTACACACACTATAGTACACACTCTATAGTACACACACTATAGTACACACTCTATAGTACACACACTATAGTACACACACTATAGTACACACTCTATAGTACACACACTGTAGTACACACTCTATAGTACACACACTATAGTACACACACTATAGTACACACTCTATAGTACACACTGTAGTACACACTCTATAGTACACACACTGTAGTACACACACTATAGTACACACTCTATAGTACACACTATAGTACACTATAGTACACACTCTATAGTACACACTGTATAGTACACACACTATAGTACACACTCTATAGTACACACTCTATAGTACACACACTGTAGTACACACACTATAGTACACACTCTATAGTACACACTCTATAGAACACACTCTATAGTACACACTCTATAGTACACACACTGTAGTACACACACTATACTACACACTCTATAGTACACACACTATGGTACACACACTATAGTACACACTCTATAGTACACACTCTATAGTACACACTCTATAGTACACACACTGTAGTACACACACTATAGTTCACACTCTATAGTACACACTATAGTACACTATAGTACACACTCTATAGTACACACTCTATAGTACACACACTGTAGTACACACTATAGTACACACTCTATAGTACACACTCTATAGTACACACTCTATAGTACACACACTATAGTACACACTCTATAGTACACACACTGTAGTACACACACTATAGTACACACTCTATAGTACACACTCTATAGTACACACTCTATAGTACACACACTGTAGTACACACACTATAGTACACACTCTATAGTACACACACTGTAGTACACACTCTATAGTACACACTCTATAGTACACACACTGTAGTACACACACTGTAGTACACACACTATAGTACACACTCTATAGTACACACACTATAGTACACACTCTATAGTACACACACTATAGTACACACACTATAGTACACACTCTATAGTACACACACTGTAGTACACACTCTATAGTACACACACTATAGTACACACACTATAGTACACACTCTATAGTACACACACTGTAGTACACACACTATAGTACACACTCTATAGTACACACTCTATAGTACACACACTGTAGTATACGCACTATAGAACACACTCTATAGTACACACACTGTAGTACACACTCTATAGTACACACTCTATAGTACACACACTGTAGTACACACACTATAGTACACACTCTATAGTACACACACTATAGTACACACTCTATAGTACACACACTATAGTACACACACTATAGTACACACTCTATAGTACACACTCTATAGTACACACTCTATAGTACACACACTGTAGTATACTCACTCTAGAACACACTCTATAGTACACACACTGTAGTACACACTCTATAGTACACACTCTATAGTACACACACTGTAGTACACACACTGTAGTACACACACTATAGTACACACTCTATAGTACACACACTATAGTACACACTCTATAGTACACACACTATAGTACACACACTATAGTACACACTCTATAGTACACACACTGTAGTACACACTCTATAGTACACACACTATAGTACACACACTATAGTACACACACTATAGAACACACAATAGTACACACAATAGTACACACTCTATAGAACACACACTATAGTACACGCACTATAGTACACACTATAGTACACACACTATAGAACACACTATAGTACACACTCTATAGAACACACACTATAGTACACGCACTATAGTACACACTATAGTACACACTCTATAGAACACACACTATAGAGCACACACACTATAGTACACACTATAGTACACACTCTATAGTACACACACTATAGTACACACTCTATAGTACACACACTGTAGTACACACACTATAGTACACACTCTATAGTACACACACTATAGTACACACACTATAGTACACACTCTATAGTACACACTCTATAGTACACACTCTATAGTACACACACTGTAGTACACACTCTATAGTACACACTCTATAGAACACACTATAGTACACACACTATAGTACACACTCTATAGTACACACTCTATAGTACACACAGTGTAGTACACACTATAGTACACACACTCTAGTACACACACTATAGCACACACTCTATAGTACACACTCTATAGTACACACTCTATAGTACACACACTGTAGTACACACACTATAGTACACACTCTATAGTACACACTCTATAGTACACACTCTATAGTACACACACTGTAGTATACGCACTATAGAACACACTCTATAGTACACACACTGTAGTACACACTCTATAGTACACACTCTATAGTACACACACTGTAGTACACACACTGTAGTACACACACTATAGTACACACTCTATAGTACACACACTATAGTACACACTCTATAGTACACACACTATAGTACACACTCTATAGTACACACTCTATAGTGCACACACCGTAGTACACACTCTATAGTACACACACTGTAGTACACACACTATAGTACACACTCTATAGTACACACACTATAGTACACACTCTATAGTACACACACTATAGTACACACACTATAGTACACACTCTATAGTACACACACTGTAGTACACACTCTATAGTACACACACTATAGTACACACACTATAGTACACACTCTATAGTACACACTGTAGTACACACTCTATAGTACACACACTGTAGTACACACACTATAGTACACACTCTATAGTACATACTATAGTACACTATAGTACACACTCTATAGTACACACTCCATAGTACACACATTGTAGTACACACACTATAGTACACACTCTATAGTACACACTCTATAGTACACACACTGTAGTACACACACTATAGTACACACTCTATAGTACACACTCCATAGTACACACTCTATAGTACACACACTGTAGTATACACACTGTAGTACACACTGTATAGTACACACACTATAGTACACACACTATAGTACACACTCTATAGTATACACACTGTGGTACACACACTGTAGTACACACACTGTAGTACACACACTATAGTACGCACTCTATAGTACACACACTGTAGTACACACACTATAGTACACACTCTATAGTACACACACTGTAGTACACACTCTATAGTACACACACTGTAGTACACACACTATAGTACACACTCTGTAGTACACACACTGTAGTACACACACTATAGTACACACTCTATAGTACACACACTGTAGTACACACACTATAGTACACACTCTATAGTACACACTCTATAGTACACACACTGTAGTACACACTCTATAGTACACACACTATAGTACACACTCTATAGTACACACACTGTAGTACACACACTATAGTACACACTATAGTACACACTGTAGTACACAGACTATAGTACACAGACTATAGTACACACACTATAGTACACACACTATAGTACACACTCTATAGTACACACTCTATAGTACACACTCTATAGTACACACACTGTAGTACACACACTGTAGTACACACACTGTAGTACACACACTGTAGTACACACTCTATAGTACACACACTGTAGTACACACACTATAGTACACACTCTATAGTACACACACTGTAGTACACACTCTATAGTACACACACTATAGTACACACTCTATAGTACACACTCTATAGTACACACACTATGGTACACACTCTATAGTACACACTCTATAGTACACACACTGTAGTACAGACACTATAGTACACACTCTATAGTACACACTCTATAGTACACACTATAGTACACACTCTATAGTACATACACTATAGTACATACACTATAGTACACACTATAGTACACTATAGTACACACTGTATAGTACACACTGTATAGTACACACACTATAGTACACACACTGTAGTACACACTATAGTACACACTCTATAGTACACACTCTATAGTACACACTCTATAGTACACACTGTATAGTACACACACTATAGTACACACTCTATAGTACACACACTGTAGTACACACACTATAGTACACACTCTATAGTACACACTCTATAGTACACACTCTATAGTACACACACTGTAGTACACGCACTATAGTACACACTATAGTACACACACTGTAGTACACACTCTATAGTACACACTCTATAGTACACACACTGTAGTACACACACTGTAGTACACACACTATAGTACACACTCTTTAGTACACACTGCAGTACACACTCTATAGTACACACACTGTAGTACACACACTATAGTACACACACTATAGTACACACTCTATAGTACACACTATAGTACACTATAGTACACTCTATAGTACACACTCCATAGTACACACACTGTAGTACACACACTATAGTACACACTCTATAGTACACACTCTATAGTACACACACTGTAGTACACACACTATAGTACACACTCTATAGTACACACTCTATAGTACACACACTGTAGTATACACACTGTAGTACACACTGTATAGTACACACACTATAGTACACACACTATAGTACACACTCTATAGTATACACACTGTAGTACACACACTGTAGTACACACACTGTAGTACAAACACTATAGTACGCACTCTATAGTACACACACTGTAGTACACACACTATAGTACACACTCTATAGTACACACACTGTAGTACACACTCTATAGTACACACACTATAGTACACACTCTATAGTACACACACTGTAGTACACACACTGTAGTACACACTCTATAGTACACACACTGTAGTACACACACTATAGTACACACTCTGTAGTACACACACTGTAGTACACACACTATAGTACACACTCTATAGTACACACACTGTAGTACACACACTATAGTACACACTCTATAGTACACACACTGTAGTACACACTCTATAGTACACACACTATAGTACACACTCTATAGTACACACACTGTAGTACACACTCTGTAGTACACACACTGTAGTACACACACTATAGTACACACTGTAGTACACAGACTATAGTACACACACTATAGTACACACACTATAGTACACACACTATAGTACACACTCTATAGTACACACTCTATAGTACACACTCTATAGTACACACACTGTAGTACACACACTGTAGTACACACACTGTAGTACACACTCTATAGTACACACACTGTAGTACACACACTATAGTACACACTCTATAGTACACACACTGTAGTACACACTCTATAGTACACACACTATAGTACACACTCTATAGTACACACACTGTAGTACACTGTTAGAATAAAATGCTTATAATGATGAGGTTATTAAAAAATGTACATCTAAGTTAAAAGGTGATCTCAAATTTGCAGAGGATGAAAGAGCCTGTGTTAACTCTATCTCTGCTAAAACCAGATGTGTGACCTCTTGTGACCTCTTGCTTCATACTCAGCTAGGTTCCCGATCGTAAATTTGTACTTATCTGATCCAGTGTAAAACAAAGTCATGATATACTTCACTATGTTATCTGTGGTAAGCTTAACGAGATTATGTATACGTTGATCAGGTTGCCTTTGTACTGACATGATGGATTGTTTGAACCAAATAAAGGTGTGCTGGGGGCGGTTGAGCTTTGGAAGAGCAGCGTGGACGAACCTAGGAGCTGCACGCACGGCCATGCTCTCCGCGTGCACGGCACGTGAAAAAGAACTGACTCAGTGGTTTGATTTTAATCCCAATTGGTAGGAGACTGGAGTTTAAATGTCAGAAATACTGTCACTGGATTGTGATTGTATAAAAATTATGACATACACACACTATAGTACACACTATAGTACACACTGTAGTACACAGACTATAGTACACACACTATAGTACACAAACTATAGTACACACACTATAGTACACACTCTATAGTACACACTCTATAGTACACACTCTATAGTACACACACTGTAGTACACACACTGTAGTACACACACTATAGTACACACACTGTAGTACACACACTGTAGTACACACTCTATAGTACACACTCTATAGTACACACTCTATAGTACACACTGTATAGTACACACACTATAGTACACACTCTATAGTACACACACTGTAGTACACACACTATAGTACACACTCTATAGTACACACTCTATAGTACACACTATAGTACACACTCTATAGTACACACTCTATAGTACACACAGTGTAGTACACATTATAGTACACACTCTATAGTACACACTCTATAGTACACACACTATAGTACACACACTATAGTACACACTCTATAGTACACACTCTATAGTACACACACTATAGTACACACTCTATAGTACACACACTATAGTACACACACTATAGTACACACACTGTAGTACAGACACTGTAGTACAGACACTATAGTACACACACTATAGTACACACTCTATAGTACACACACTGTAGTACACACTCTATAGTACACACTCTATAGTACACACACTGTAGTACACACACTGTAGTACACACACTATAGTACACACTCTATAGTACACACTCTATAGTACACACACTGTAGTACACACTCTATAGTACACACACTATAGTACACACACTATAGTACACACTCTATAGTACACACTCTATAGTACACACACAATAGAACACACTCTATAGTACACACACTCTAGTACACACACTGTAGTACACACACTATAGTACACACTCTATAGTACACACTCTATAGTACACACACTGTAGTACACACTCTATAGTACACACACTATAGTACACACACTATAGTACACACTCTATAGTACACACTCTATAGTGCACACACCGTAGTACACACTCTATAGTACACACACTGTAGTACACACACTATAGTACACACTCTATAGTACACACACTATAGTACACACTCTATAGTACACACACTATAGTACACACTCTATAGTACACACACTATAGTACACACTCTATAGTACACACACTATAGTACACACACTATAGTACACACTCTATAGTACACACACTGTAGTACACACTCTATAGTACATACACTATAGTACACACACTGTAGTACACACTCTATAGTACACACTGTAGTACACACTCTATAGTACACACACTGTAGTACACACACTATAGTACACACTCTATAGTACACACTATAGTACACTATAGTACACACTCTATAGTACACACTCCATAGTACACACACTGTAGTACACACACTATAGTACACACTCTATAGTACACACTCTATAGTACACACACTGTAGTACACACACTATAGTACACACTCTATAGTACACACTCCATAGTACACACTCTATAGTACACACACTGTAGTATACACACTGTAGTACACACTGTATAGTACACACTCTATAGTACACACACTGTAGTACACACTATAGTACACACTCTATAGTACACACTCTATAGTACACACTGTATAGTACACACACTATAGTACACACTCTATAGTACACACACTGTAGTACACACACTATAGTACACACTCTATAGTACACACTCTATAGTACACACACTGTAGTACACGCACTATAGTACACACTCTATAGTACACACACTGTAGTACACACTCTATAGTACACACTCTATAGTACACACACTGTAGTACACACACTGTAGTACACACACTATAGTACACACTCTATAGTACACACACTATAGTACACACTCTATAGTACACACACTGTAGTACACACTCTATAGTACACACACTATAGTACACACACTATAGTACACACTCTATAGTACACACTCTATAGTACACACACCGTAGTACACACTCTATAATACACACACTGTAGTACACACACTATAGTACACACTCTATAGTACACACACTATAGTACACACACTATAGTACACACACTATAGTACACACACTATAGTACACACTCTATAGTACACACACTGTAGTACACACTCTATAGTACACACACTATAGTACACACTCTATAGTACACACTGTAGTACACACTCTATAGTACACACACTGTAGTACACACACTATAGTACACACACTATAGTACACACTCTATAGTACACACTCTTTAGTACACACACTATAGTACACACTCTATAGTACACACTCTATAGTACACACACTGTAGTACACACACTATAGTACACACTCTATAGTACACACTCTATAGTACACACACTGTAGTATACACACTGTAGTACACACTGTATAGTACACACACTATAGTACACACACTATAGTACACACTATAGTATACACACTGTAGTACACACACTGTAGTACACACACTGTAGTACACACACTATAGTACACACTCTATAGTACACACACTGTAGTACACACACTATAGTACACACACTATAGTACACACTCTGTAGTACACACACTGTAGTACACACACTATAGTACACACTCTATAGTACACACACTGTAGTACACACACTATAGTACACACTCTATAGTACACACACTGTAGTACACACTCTATAGTACACACACTATAGTACACACTCTATAGTACACACACTGTAGTACACACACTATAGTACACACTGTAGTACACAGACTATAGTACACACACTATAGTACACACACTATAGTACACACTCTATAGTACACACTCTATAGTACACACTCTATAGTACACACACTGTAGTACACACACTGTAGTACACACACTGTAGTACACACTCTATAGTACACACACTGTAGTACACACACTATAGTACACACTCTATAGTACACACACTGTAGTACACACTCTATAGTACACACACTATAGTACACACTCTATAGTACACACACTGTAGTACACTGTTAGAATAAAATGCTTATAATGATGAGGTTATTAAAAAATGTACATCTAAGTTAAAAGGTGATCTCAAATTTGCAGAGGATGAAAGAGCCTGTGTTAACTCTATCTCTGCTAAAACCAGATGTGTGACCTCTTGTGACCTCTTGCTTCATACTCAGCTAGGTTCCCGATCGTAAATTTGTACTTATCTGATCCAATGTAAAACAAAGTCATGATATACTTCACTATGTTATCTGTGGTAAGCTTAACGAGATTATGTATACGTTGATCAGGTTGCCTTTGTACTGACATGATGGATTGTTTGAACCAAATAAAAGTGTGCTGGGGGCAGTTGAGCTTTGGAAGAGCAGCGTGGACGAACCTAGGAGCTGCACGCACGGCCATGCTCTCCGCGTGCAAGGCACGTGAAAAAGAACTGACTCAGTGGTTTGATTTTAATCCCAATTGGTAGGAGACTGGAGTTTAAATGTCAGAAATACTGTCACTGGATTGTGATTGTATAAAAATTATGACATACACACACTATAGTACACACTATAGTACACACTGTAGTACACAGACTATAGTACACACACTATAGTACACAAACTATAGTACACACACTATAGTACACACTCTATAGTACACACTCTATAGTACACACTCTATAGTACACACACTGTAGTACACACACTGTAGTACACACACTATAGTACACACACTGTAGTACACACACTGTAGTACACACTCTATAGTACACACTCTATAGTACACACTCTATAGTACACACTCTATAGTACACACTCTATAGTACACACACTGTAGTACACACACTATAGTACACACTCTATAGTACACACTCTATAGTACACACTCTATAGTACACACACTGTAGTACACACTGTAGTACACACACTATAGTACACACACTGTAGTACACACACTGTAGTACACACTCTATAGTACACACTCTATAGTACACACTCTATAGTACACACTGTATAGTACACACACTATAGTACACACTCTATAGTACACACACTGTAGTACACACACTATAGTACACACTCTATAGTACACACTCTATAGTACACACACTGTAGTACACACACTATAGTACAGACTCTATAGTACACACACTATAGTACACACTCTATAGTACACACTATAGTACACTATAGTACACACTCTATAGTACACACTCTATAGTACACACAGTGTAGTACACATTATAGTACACACTCTATAGTACACACTCTATAGTACACACTCTATAGTACACACACTGTAGTACACACACTATAGTACACACTCTATAGTACACACTCTATAGTACACACACTGTAGTACACACACTATAGTACACACTCTATAGTACACACTCTATAGTACACACACTGTAGTACACACACTATAGTACACACTCTATAGTACACACTCTATAGTACACACTCTATAGTACACACACTGTAGTACACACACTGTAGTACACACACTATAGTACACACTCTATAGTACACACACTATAGTACACACTCTATAGTACACACACTATAGTACACACTCTATAGTACACACACTGTAGTACACACACTATAGTACACACACTATAGTACACACTCTATAGTACACACACTGTAGTACACACTCTATAGTACATACACTGTAGTACACACAGTATAGTACACACTCTATAGTACACACTCTATAGTACACACACTGTAGTACACACTATATAGTACACACACTGTAGTACACACACTATAGTACACACTATAGTACACACTCTATAGTACACACACTATAGTACACACACTATAGTACACACTCTATAGTACACACACTATAGTACACACACTATAGTACACACTCTATAGTACACACTCTATAGTACACACACTGTAGTACACACACTATAGTACACACTATAGTACACACTCTATAGTACACACACTATAGTACACACACTATAGTACACACTCTATAGTACACACACTGTAGTACACACTCTATAGTACACACACTATAGTACACACACTATAGTACACACTCTATAGTACACACACTGTAGTACACACTCTATAGTACACACACTATAGTACACACTCTATAGTACACACACTATAGTACACACACTGTAGTACACACTCTATAGTACACACACTATAGTACACACTCTATAGTACACACACTATAGTACACACACTATAGTACACAGTGTAGTACACACTGTAGTACACACTCTATAGTACACACACTTTAGTACACACACTGTAGTGCACACACTATAGTACACACTCTATAGTACACACACTTTAGTACACACTCTATAGTACACACACTATAGTACACACTATAGTACACACTCTATAGTACACACACTGTAGTACACACTCTATAGTACACACACTGTAGTACACACACTATAGTACACACTATAGTACACACTCTATAGTACACACTCTATAGTACACACACTGTAGTACACACTCTATAGTACACACACTGTAGTACACACTCTATAGTACACACTATAGTACACTATAGTACACACACTATAGTACACACTCTATAGTACACACTCTATAGTACACACACTGTAGTACACACACTATAGTACACACACTGTAGTACACACTCTATAGTACACACTCTATAGTACACACTCTATAGTACACACTCTATAGTACACACACTGTAGTACACACACTATAGTACACACACTGTAGTACACACTCTATAGTACACACACTATAGTACACACTCTATAGTACACACTGTAGTACACACTCTATAGTACACACACTGTAGTACACACACTATAGTACACACACTATAGTACACACACTATAGTACACACTCTATAGTACACACTCTATAGTACACACACTGTAGTACACACACTATAGTACACACACTATAGTACACACTCTATAGTACACACTCTATAGTACACAATCTATAGTACACACACTGTAGTATACACAATGTAGTACACACTGTATTGTACACACACTATAGTACACACACTATAGTACACACTCTATAGTATACACACTGTAGTACACACACTGTAGTACACACACTGTAGTACAAACACTATAGTACGCACTCTATAGTACACACACTGTAGTACACACACTATAGTACACACACTATAGTACACACTCTGTAGTACACACACTGTAGTACACACACTATAGTACACACTCTATAGTACACACACTGTAGTACACACACTATAGTACACACTCTATAGTACACACACTGTAGTACACACTCTATAGTACACACACTATAGTACACACTCTATAGTACACACACTGTAGTACACACACTATAGTACACACTGTAGTACACAGACTATAGTACACACACTATAGTACACACACTATAGTACACACTCTATAGTACACACTCTATAGTACACACTCTATAGTACACACACTGTAGTACACACACTGTAGTACACACACTGTAGTACACACTCTATAGTACACACACTGTAGTACACACACTATAGTACACACTCTATAGTACACACACTGTAGTACACACTCTATAGTACACACACTATAGTACACACTCTATAGTACACACACTGTAGTACACTGTTAGAATAAAATGCTTATAATGATGAGGTTATTAAAAAATGTACATCTAAGTTAAAAGGTGATCTCAAATTTGCAGAGGATGAAAGAGCCTGTGTTAACTCTATCTCTGCTAAAACCAGATGTGTGACCTCTTGTGACCTCTTGCTTCATACTCAGCTAGGTTCCCGATCGTAAACGTACACACTCTATAGTACACACTCTATAGTACATACACTATAGTACACACTCTATAGTACATACACTATAGTACATACACTATAGTACACACTATAGTACACTATAGTACACACTCTATAGTACACACTGTATAGTACACACACTATAGTACACACTCTATAGTACACACTCTATAGTACACACACTGTAGTACACACTATAGTACACACTCTATAGTACACACTCTATAGTACACACTGTATAGTACACACACTATAGTACACACTCTATAGTACACACACTGTAGTACACACACTATAGTACACACTCTATAGTACACACTCTATAGTACACACTCTATAGTACACACACTGTAGTACACACACTATAGTACACACTCTATAGTACACACTCTATAGTACACACACTGTAGTACACACACTGTAGTACACACACTATAGTACACACTCTATAGTACACACACTATAGTACACACTCTATAGTACACACACTGTAGTACACACTCTATAGTACACACACTGTAGTACACACACTATAGTACACACTCTATAGTACACACACTATAGTACACACTCTATAGTACACACACTATAGTACACACACTATAGTACACACTCTATAGTACACACACTGTAGTACACACTCTATAGTACACACACTATAGTACACACACTATAGTACACACTCTATAGTACACACTGTAGTACACACTCTATAGTACACACACTGTAGTACACACACTATAGTACACACTCTATAGTACACACACTATAGTACACACTCTATAGTACACACTCTATAGTACACACTCTATAGTACACACTCTATAGTACACACACTATAGTACACACACTATAGTACACACTCTATAGTACACACACTATAGTACACACACTATAGTACACACTCTATAGTACACACTCCATAGTACACACACTATAGTACACACTCTATAGTACACACTCTATAGTACACACACTGTAGTACACACACTATAGTACACACTCTATAGTACACACTCTATAGTACACACTCTATAGTACACACACTATAGTACACACTCTATAGTACACACACTGTAGTACACACTCTATAGTACACACACTATAGTACACACTCTATAGTACACACACTGTAGTACACACTCTATAGTACACACTCTATAGTACACACACTATAGTACACACTCTATAGTACACACACTATAGTACACACTCTATAGTACACACACTGTAGTACACACTCTGTAGTACACACACTATAGTACACACACTATAGTACACACTCTATAGTACACACACTATAGTACACACTCTATAGTACACACACTGTAGTACACACTCTATAGTACACACACTATAGTACACACTCTATAGTACACACACTGTAGTACACACTCTATAGTACACACACTATAGTACACACTCTATAGTACACACTCTATAGTACACACACTATAGTACACACTCTATAGTACACACACTGTAGTACACACTCTATAGTACACACACTATAGTACACACACTATAGTACACACTCTATAGTACACACACTATAGTACACACTCTATAGTACACACACTGTAGTACACACTCTATAGTACACACACTATAGTACACACTCTATAGTACACAAACTGTAGTACACACTCTATAGTACACACACTATAGTACACACACTATAGTACACACTCTATAGTACACACACTGTAGTACACACTCTATAGTACACACTCTATAGTACACACACTATAGTACACACTCTATAGTACACACACTGTAGTACACACTCTATAGTACACACACTATAGTACACACTCTATAGTACACACACTATAGTACACACACTGTAGTACACACTCTATAGTACACACACTATAGTACACACTCTATAGTACACACACTATAGTACACACACTATAGTACACAGTGTGTGTACTGTAGTACACACTCTATAGTACACACACTTTAGTACACACACTGTAGTGCACACACTATAGTACACACTCTATAGTACACACACTATAGTACACACTCTATAGTACACACTATAGTACACTATAGTACACACTCTATAGTACACACACTGTAGTACACACTCTATAGTACACACACTGTAGTACACACACTATAGTACACACTCTATAGTACACACTCTATTACACACTCTATAGTACACACACTGAAGAACACAAACTAAAGTACACACACACTAGTACACACAGTATAGTACACACTCTATAGTACACACTATAGTACACTATAGTACACACACTATAGTACACACTCTATAGTACACACACTATAGTACACACACTATAGTACACACACTATAGTACACACACTGTAGTACACACTCTATAGTACACACTCTATAGTACACACACTATAGTACACACTCTATAGTACACACACTGTAGTACACACTCTATAGTACACACACTATAGTACACACTCTATAGTACACACTGTAGTACACACTCTATAGTACACACACTGTAGTACACACACTATAGTACACACACTATAGTACACACTCTATAGTACACACTATAGTACACTATAGTACACACTCTATAGTACACACTCCATAGTACACACACTGTAGTACACACACTATAGTACACACTCTATAGTACACACTCTATAGTACACACACTGTAGTATACACACTGTAGTACACACTGTATAGTACACACACTATAGTACACACACTATAGTACACACTATAGTATACACACTGTAGTACACACACTGTAGTACACACACTGTAGTACACACACTATAGTACACACTCTATAGTACACACACTGTAGAACACACACTATAGTACACACACTATAGAACACACACTGTAGTAAACACACTGTAGAACACACAATATAGTACACACTCTCTCTAGAACACACACTCTAGTTCACACACTATAGTACACACTCTATAGTACACACACTGTAGTACACACTCTATAGTACACACACTATAGTACACACTCTATAGTACACACACTGTAGTACACACACTATAGTACACACTGTAGTACACAGACTATAGTACACACACTATAGTACACACACTATAGTACACACTCTATAGTACACACTCTATAGTACACACTCTATAGTACACACACTGTAGTACACACACTGTAGTACACACACTGTAGTACACACTCTATAGTACACACACTGTAGTACACACACTATAGTACACACTCTATAGTACACACACTGTAGTACACACTCTATAGTACACACACTATAGTACACACTCTATAGTACACACACTGTAGTACACTGTTAGAATAAAATGCTTATAATGATGAGGTTATTAAAAAATGTACATCTAAGTTAAAAGGTGATCTCAAATTTGCAGAGGATGAAAGAGCCTGTGTTAACTCTATCTCTGCTAAAACCAGATGTGTGACCTCTTGTGACCTCTTGCTTCATACTCAGCTAGGTTCCCGATCGTAAACGTACACACTCTATAGTACACACTCTATAGTACATACACTATAGTACACACTCTATAGTACATACACTATAGTACATACACTATAGTACACACTATAGTACACTATAGTACACACTCTATAGTACACACTGTATAGTACACACACTATAGTACACACTCTATAGTACACACTCTATAGTACACACACTGTAGTACACACTATAGTACACACTCTATAGTACACACTCTATAGTACACACTGTATAGTACACACACTATAGTACACAATCTATAGTACACACACTGTAGTACACACCCTATAGTACACACTCTATAGTACACACTCTATAGTACACACTCTATAGTACACACACTGTAGTACACACACTATAGTACACACTCTATAGTACACACACTGTAGTACACACACTGTAGTACACACACTATAGTACACACTCTATAGTACACACACTATAGTACACACTCTATAGTACACACACTGTAGTACACACTCTATAGTACACACACTATAGTACACACTCTATAGTACACACACTATAGTACACACTCTATAGTACACACACTATAGTACACACACTATAGTACACACTCTATAGTACACACACTGTAGTACACACTCTATAGTACACACACTATAGTACACACACTATAGTACACACTCTATAGTACACACTGTAGTACACACTCTATAGTACACACACTGTAGTACACACACTATAGTACACACTCTATGGTACACACACTATAGTACACACTCTATAGTACACACTATAGTACACTATAGTACACACTCTATAGTACACACTCCATAGTACACACACTGTAGTACACACACTATAGTACACACTCTATAGTACACACTCTATAGTACACACACTGTAGTACACACACTATAGTACACACTCTATAGTACACACTCTATAGTACACACTCTATAGTACACACACTATAGTACACACTCTATAGTACACACACTGTAGTACACACTCTATAGTACACACACTATAGTACACACTCTATAGTACACACACTGTAGTACACACTCTATAGTACACACACTATAGTACACACACTATAGTACACACTCTATAGTACACACACTATAGTACACACTCTATAGTACACACACTGTAGTACACACTCTATAGTACACACACTATAGTACACACACTATAGTACACACTCTATAGTACACACACTATAGTACACACTCTATAGTACACACACTGTAGTACACACTCTATAGTACACACACTATAGTACACACTCTATAGTACACACACTGTAGTACACACTCTATAGTACACACACTATAGTACACACACTATAGTACACACTCTATAGTACACACTCTATAGTACACACACTATAGTACACACACTATAGTACACACTCTATAGTACACACACTGTAGTAGCTCCGTCCTTTAATCTTTGGCCTAAATCAACTTCTGTTAAAACTCCAGCCTCATAAAACCAGTTTCTGCTACAACAGAACATATAATAATATATAATAAAATAATCTATGTAATAATAGAACAAAGAGCAGAACACGCCGCACGTCTGGTTCTGTTTATTTCACATCTGTAAAGTACAAAAGGCCACAGTTTAATATCTCTGTTTGCTAAAGTGACTTTTACATGAAAAAGGAAACAGAACTTCACATCGTCGTCACCGAGGACATCGGCCAATGAGAATCAGAGTTTATTTTTACATTCAGCAGACAAATAAAGCTGCACTGTGGCACTTTTCTCGTAGAGGACCTTTAACAGCAGGTGTAGAGACGGGGAAAGGTTAAGGCCGTTTATGGTCCAAATCTACACCCCGACAGCCAATCAGAACGCTCCGTCACATATGAGGTCACTTTTGTGTCATGAACCTTCACAAACGCAGAGGCTGATCTACAGTCACTGGTTTATACGTGTTCTGATTTCCACACATGCAAACTTAATATGTGTAACTTGTGCTTTGCTCTTTACTCATAGTACACACACTATAGTACACACTCTATAGTACACACACTGTAGTACACACACTATAGTACACACACTATAGTACACACTCTATAGTACACACACTGTAGTACACACTCTATAGTACATACACTGTAGTACACACAGTATAGTACACACTCTATAGTACACACTCTATAGTACACACACTGTAGTACACACTATATAGTACACACACTGTAGTACACACACTATAGTACACACTATAGTACACACTCTATAGTACACACACTATAGTACACACACTATAGTACACACTCTATAGTACACACACTATAGTACACACACTATAGTACACACTCTATAGTACACAATCTATAGTACACACACTGTAGTACACACACTATAGTACACACTATAGTACACACTCTATAGTACACACACTATAGTACACACACTATAGTACACACTCTATAGTACACACACTGTAGTACACACTCTATAGTACACACACTATAGTACACACACTATAGTACACACTCTATAGTACACACACTGTAGTACACACTCTATAGTACACACACTATAGTACACACTCTATAGTACACACACTATAGTACACACACTGTAGTACACACTCTATAGTACACACACTATAGTACACACTCTATAGTACACACACTATAGTACACACACTATAGTACACAGTGTGTGTACTGTAGTACACACACTATAGTACACACACTGTAGTACACACACTGTAGTGCACACACTATAGTACACACTCTATAGTACACACACTATAGTACACACTCTATAGTACACACTATAGTACACTATAGTACACACTCTATAGTACACACACTGTAGTACACACTCTATAGTACACACACTGTAGTACACACACTATAGTACACACTATAGTACACACTCTATAGTACACACTCTATAGTACACACACTGTAGTACACACTCTATAGTACACACACTGTAGTACACACTCTATAGTACACACTATAGTACACTATAGTACACACACTATAGTACACACTCTATAGTACACACTCTATAGTACACACACTGTAGTACACACACTATAGTACACACACTGTAGTACACACTCTATAGTACACACTCTATAGTACACACTCTATAGTACACACTCTATAGTACACACACTGTAGTACACACACTATAGTACACACACTGTAGTACACACTCTATAGTACACACACTATAGTACACACTCTATAGTACACACTGTAGTACACACTCTATAGTACACACACTGTAGTACACACACTATAGTACACACACTATAGTACACACTCTATAGTACACACTATAGTACACTATAGTACACACTCTATAGTACACACTCCATAGTACACACACTGTAGTACACACACTATAGTACACACTCTATAGTACACACTCTATAGTACACACACTGTAGTATACACACTGTAGTACACACTGTATAGTACACACACTATAGTACACACACTATAGTACACACTATAGTATACACACTGTAGTACACACACTGTAGTACACACACTGTAGTACACACACTATAGTACACACTCTATAGTACACACACTGTAGTACACACACTATAGTACACACACTATAGTACACACTCTGTAGTACACACACTGTGGTACACACACTATAGTACACACTCTTTTGTACACACTGTAGTACACACACTATAGTACACACTCTATAGTACACACACTGTAGTACACACTCTATAGTACACACACTATAGTACACACTCTATAGTACACACACTGTAGTACACACACTATAGTACACACTGTAGTACACAGACTATAGTACACACACTATAGTACACACACTATAATACACACTCTATAGTACACACTCTATAGTACACACTCTATAGTACACACACTGTAGTACACACACTGTAGTACACACACTGTAGTACACACTCTATAGTACACACACTGTAGTACACACACTATAGTACACACTCTATAGTACACACACTGTAGTACACACTCTATAGTACACACACTATAGTACACACTCTATAGTACACACACTGTAGTACACTGTTAGAATAAAATGCTTATAATGATGAGGTTATTAAAAAATGTACATCTAAGTTAAAAGGTGATCTCAAATTTGCAGAGGATGAAAGAGCCTGTGTTAACTCTATCTCTGCTAAAACCAGATGTGTGACCTCTTGTGACCTCTTGCTTCATACTCAGCTAGGTTCCCGATCGTAAATTTGTAATTATCTGATCCAATGTAAAACAAAGTCATGATATACTTCACTATGTTATCTGTGGTAAGCTTAACTAGATTATGTATACGTTGATCAGGTTGCCTTTAGTACTGACATGATGGATTGTTTGAACCAAATAAAAGTGTGCTGGGGCGGTTGAGCTTTGGAAGAGCAGCGTGACGACCTAGGAGCTGCACACACTATAGTACACACTCTATAGTACACACTCTATAGTACACACACTGTAGTACACACTATAGTACACACTCTATAGTACACACTCTATAGTACACACTGTATAGTACACACACTATAGTACACAATCTATAGTACACACACTGTAGTACACACCCTATAGTACACACTCTATAGTACACACTCTATAGTACACACTCTATAGTACACACACTGTAGTACACGCACTATAGTACACACTCTATAGTACACACTCTATAGTACACACTCTATAGTACACACACTCTAGTACACACACTATAGTACACACTCTATAGTACACACACTATAGTACACACTCTATAGTACACACACTGTAGTACACACTCTATAGTACACACACTGTAGTACACACACTATAGTACACACTCTATAGTACAGACACTATAGTACACACTCTATAGTACACACACTATAGTACACACACTATAGTACACACTCTATAGTACACACACTGTAGTACACACTCTATAGTACACACACTATAGTACACACACTATAGTACACACTCTATAGTACACACTGTAGTACACACTCTATAGTACACACACTGTAGTACACACACTATAGTACACACTCTATGGTACACACACTATAGTACACACTCTATAGTACACACTATAGTACACTATAGTACACACTCTATAGTACACACTCCATAGTACACACACTATAGTACACACTCTATAGTACACACTCTATAGTACACACACTGTAGTACACACACTATAGTACACACTCTATAGTACACACTCTATAGTACACACTCTATAGTACACACACTATAGTACACACTCTATAGTACACACACTGTAGTACACACTCTATAGTACACACACTATAGTACACACTCTATAGTACACACACTGTAGTACACACTCTATAGTACACACTCTATAGTACACACACTATAGTACACACTCTATAGTACACACACTATAGTACACACTCTATAGTACACACACTGTAGTACACACTCTGTAGTACACACACTATAGTACACACACTATAGTACACACTCTATAGTACACACACTATAGTACACACTCTATAGTACACACACTGTAGTACACACTCTATAGTACACACACTATAGTACACACTCTATAGTACACACACTGTAGTACACACTCTATAGTACACACACTATAGTACACACACTATAGTACACACTCTATAGTACACACACTATAGTACACACTCTATAGTACACACACTGTAGTACACACTCTATAGTACACACACTATAATACACACACTATAGTACACACTCTATAGTACACACACTATAGTACACACTCTATAGTACACACACTGTAGTACACACTCTATAGTACACACACTATAGTACACACTCTATAGTACACAAACTGTAGTACACACTCTATAGTACACACACTATAGTACACACACTATAGTACACACTCTATAGTACACACACTGTAGTACACACTCTATAGTACACACTCTATAGTACACACACTATAGTACACACTCTATAGTACACACACTGTAGTACACACTCTATAGTACACACACTATAGTACACACTCTATAGTACACACACTATAGTACACA
This sequence comes from Odontamblyopus rebecca, assembly GCA_030686955.1. Lineage (NCBI taxonomy): Eukaryota > Metazoa > Chordata > Actinopteri > Gobiiformes > Gobiidae > Odontamblyopus > Odontamblyopus rebecca. The sequence continues at coordinate 40,865,463 of CM060660.1, read as the reverse complement.
CACTGTAGTACACACTCTATAGTACACACACTATAGTACACACTCTATAGTACACACACTATAGTACACACACTATAGTACACAGTGTGTGTACTGTAGTACACACACTATAGTACACACACTGTAGTACACACACTGTAGTGCACACACTATAGTACACACTCTATAGTACACACACTGTAGTACACACTCTATAGTACACACACTATAGTACACACTCTATAGTACACACTCTATAGTACACACACTGTAGTACACACTCTATAGTACACACACTGTAGTACACACACTATAGTACACACTATAGTACACACTCTATAGTACACACTCTATAGTACACACACTGTAGTACACACTCTATAGTACACACACTGTAGTACACACTCTATAGTACACACTATAGTAAACACACTCTATAGTACACACACTATAGTACACACTCTATAGTACACACTCTATAGTACACACACTGTAGTACACACACTATAGTACACACACTGTAGTACACACTCTATAGTACACACTCTATAGTACACACTCTATAGTACACACTCTATAGTACACACACTGTAGTACACACACTATAGTACACACACTATAGTACACACTCTATAGTACACACTGTAGTACACACTCTATAGTACACACACTGTAGTACACACACTATAGTACACACACTATAGTACACACTCTATAGTACACACTATAGTACACTATAGTACACACTCTATAGTACACACTCCATAGTACACACACTGTAGTACACACACTATAGTACACACTCTATAGTACACACTCTATAGTACACACACTGTAGTATACACACTGTAGTACACACTGTATAGTACACACACTATAGTACACACACTATAGTACACACTATAGTATACACACTGTAGTACACACACTGTAGTACACACACTGTAGTACACACACTATAGTACGCACTCTATAGTACACACACTGTAGTACACACACTATAGTACACACACTATAGTACACACTCTGTAGTACACACACTGTAGTACACACACTATAGTACACACTCTATAGTACACACACTGTAGTACACACACTATAGTACACACTCTATAGTACACACACTGTAGTACACACTCTATAGTACACACACTATAGTACACACTCTATAGTACACACACTGTAGTACACACACTATAGTACACACTGTAGTACACAGACTATAGTACACACACTATAGTACACACTCTATAGTACACACTATATAGTACACACTCTATAGCACACTCTATATAGTACACACACTGTAGTACACACTCTATAGTACACACTCTATAGTACACACACTGTAGTACACACACTATAGTACACACTCTATAGTACACACTCTATAGTACACACTCTATAGTACACACTCTATAGTACACACACTGTAGTACACACACTGTAGTACACACACTGTAGTACACACTCTATAGTACACACACTGTAGTACACACACTATAGTACACACTCTATAGTACACACACTGTAGTACACACTCTATAGTACACACACTATAGTACACACTCTATAGTACACACACTGTAGTACACTGTTAGAATAAAATGCTTATAATGATGAGGTTATTAAAAAATGTACATCTAAGTTAAAAGGTGATCTCAAATTTGCAGAGGATGAAAGAGCCTGTGTTAACTCTATCTCTGCTAAAACCAGATGTGTGACCTCTTGTGACCTCTTGCTTCATACTCAGCTAGGTTCCCGATCGTAAACGTACACACTCTATAGTACACACTCTATAGTACATACACTATAGTACACACTCTATAGTACATACACTATAGTACATACACTATAGTACACACTATAGTACACTATAGTACGCACTCTATAGTACACACTGTATAGTACACACACTATAGTACACACTCTATAGTACACACTCTATAGTACACACACTGTAGTACACACTATAGTACACACTCTATAGTACACACTCTATAGTACACACTGTATAGTACACACACTATAGTACACAATCTATAGTACACACACTGTAGTACACACCCTATAGTACACACTCTATAGTACACACTCTATAGTACACACTCTATAGTACACACACTGTAGTACACGCACTATAGTACACACTCTATAGTACACACACTGTAGTACAGACACTGTAGTACACACACTATAGTACACACTCTATAGTACACACACTATAGTACACACTCTATAGTACACACACTGTAGTACACACTCTATAGTACACACACTATAGTACACACTCTATAGTACACACACTATAGTACACACTCTATAGTACACACACTATAGTACACACACTATAGTACACACTCTATAGTACACACACTGTAGTACACACTCTATAGTACACACACTATAGTACACACACTATAGTACACACTCTATAGTACACACTGTAGTACACACTCTATAGTACACACACTGTAGTACACACACTATAGTACACACTCTATGGTACACACACTATAGTACACACTCTATAGTACACACTATATGACACTCTAGTACACACACTATAGTACACACTCCATAGTACACACACTATAGTACACACACTATAGTACACACTCTATAGTACACACACTGTAGTACACACACTATAGTACACACTCTATAGTACACACTCTATAGTACACACTCTATAGTACACACACTATAGTACACACTCTATAGTACACACACTGTAGTACACACTCTATAGTACACACACTATAGTACACACTCTATAGTACACACACTGTAGTACACACTCTATAGTACACACTCTATAGTACACACACTATAGTACACACTCTATAGTACACACACTATAGTACACACTCTATAGTACACACACTGTAGTACACACTCTGTAGTACACACACTATAGTACACACACTATAGTACACACTCTATAGTACACACACTATAGTACACACTCTATAGTACACACACTGTAGTACACACTCTATAGTACACACACTATAGTACACACTCTATAGTACACACACTGTAGTACACACTCTATAGTACACACACTATAGTACACACACTATAGTACACACTCTATAGTACACACTCTATAGTACACACACTATAGTACACACACTATAGTACACACTCTATAGTACACACTCTATAGTACACACACTGTAGTACACACACTGTAGTAGCTCCGTCCTTTAATCTTTGGCCTAAATCAACTTCTGTTAAAACTCCAGCCTCATAAAACCAGTTTCTGCTACAACAGAACATATAATAATATATAATAAAATAATCTATGTAATAATAGAACAAAGAGCAGAACACGCCGCACGTCTGGTTCTGTTTATTTCACATCTGTAAAGTACAAAAGGCCACAGTTTAATATCTCTGTTTGCTAAAGTGACTTTTACATGAAAAAGGAAACAGAACTTCACATCGTCGTCACCGAGGACATCGGCCAATGAGAATCAGAGTTTATTTTTACATTCAGCAGACAAATAAAGCTGCACTGTGGCACTTTTCTCGTAGAGGACCTTTAACAGCAGGTGTAGAGACGGGGAAAGGTTAAGGCCGTTTATGGTCCAAATCTACACCCCGACAGCCAATCAGAACGCTCCGTCACATATGAGGTCACTTTTGTGTCATGAACCTTCACAAACGCAGAGGCTGATCTACAGTCACTGGTTTATACGTGTTCTGATTTCCACACATGCAAACTTAATATGTGTAACTTGTGCTTTGCTCTTTACTCATAGATGTGTGTTTGTAAATATCTTATTTCATTTCCTAAAAAATACATTAGTAAAACTGAAAATTCTGTTTGTAAAATGTGATTTGCATCTTGTCGCTGTTCCATAGGTGAGAGTCTACGAGGCCAGTTCCTTCGTGATTATTAATTCTGATGTGTTGTTATTAAATGACTCTGGCTGTCACCACACTGCCCCCTAGTGGACGCCTGTGTGTGGACTCGGCTGTTTGTGCTGCTGCGTTTGTGGATTTCTCAAAATGACTTCTTAGAGGAAGTCTGAACGTGTGTTTGGTGATCCACAAGTGCAAATCACAATTTACAAACATCATTTTCAGTTTTACAAATGTATTGTTTTGCAAATGAAAAAAAGATACATTTACAAATCCACATCTAGTATTTGTAAAGAACAAAATACGAGTTAGAAATATTTGATTTGCATTTGTGGAAATCAGAACACATGAAAAACCAGTGACGTAACGTTTCATTTTGGCACCTTTGGGCCCCTGATTACGCTCCATTTGACTAAAACTTTGCCTTATTTTGTCTATTTTAGAAAATTCTGGTGGAGTTTATCATTTTACTTTCTGGTTGGAGCATATTTCTTTTCTGCATTTTGTTGTTTTCTGTTGGTGACGTCAGCAGAGGGATTCTGTTTCTCACACAAACTTCCTGTATTTTTGGACTTTTCCCCACAAACTGTCACTGAACTGATGTAAAATCCTGATAAATATTGACACCAAACAAAATACTCAGAAGTGCAGAAGATTCAGCTTCATCTTTCTTGCTTTTTTTTTATACGTAAAGATTTTAAGCCTTTAAAACTCCATGAACAGTGATGTTCTTCTCGCATTGATCTTATGGCCTCACCTCACGGCCCCAGTTCTCCTCAGCTGAACTGAAACCTCTGTTCATTCTACAAACTAAAGGTCCTGGACAAAAAGCCCCGACACCAGCACCACTGAGGATTTAAAGAAATAGAACCCACTTAACTTTACCAATTCTCATAATGTTAAATGATTTTTTAAGTGTATTAATGGTCCGTGTATCGTTGAAAATGAATGAAAAACAATAAAATGGGAAAACAGTTTATTTCATTTTTCCGTTTTAGTGTTAAAC
>CM060660.1:40841126-40860505 GCA_030686955.1 Odontamblyopus rebecca | reverse complement strand
TGTAGTAGCTCCGTCCTTTAATCTTTGGCCTAAATCAACTTCTCTGTTAAAACTCCAGCCTCATAAAACCAGTTTCTGCTACAACAGAACATATAATAATATATAATAAAATAATCTATGTAATAATAGAACAAAGAGCAGAACACGCACGCACGTCTGGTTCTGTTTATTTCACATCTGTAAAGTACAAAAGGCCACAGTTTAATATCTCTGTTTGCTAAAGTGACTTTTACATGAAAAAGGAAACAGAACTTCACATCGCCGTCACCGAGGACATCGGCCAATGAGAATCAGAGTTTATTTTTACATTCAGCAGACAAATAAAAGCTGCACTGTGGCAATTTCTTTCTCGTAGAGGACCTTTAACAGCAGTGTGTAGAGACGGGGGAAAAGGTTAAGGCCGTTTATGGTCCAAATCTACACCCCGGACAGCCAATCAGAACGCCTCCGTCACATATGAGGTCACTTTTGTGTCATGAACCTTCACAAACGCAGAGGCTGATCTACAGTCACTGGTTTATACGTGTTCTGATTTCCACACATGCAAACTTAATATGTGTAACTTGTGCTTTGCTCTTTACTCATAGTACACACACTATAGTACACACTCTATAGTACACACACTGTAGTACACACACTATAGTACACACACTATAGTACACACACTATAGTACACTCTATAGTACACACACTGTAGTACACAGAGTATAGTACACAGAGTATACTGTAGTACACAGAGTATAGTACACACTCTATAGTACACACTCTATAGTACACACACTGTAGTACACACTATATAGTACACACTCTGTAGTACACACACTGTAGTACACACACTATAGTACACACTCTATAGTACACACACTATAGTACACACACTTTAGTACACACACTATAGTACACACACTATAGTACACACTCTATAGTACACACACTATAGTACACACACTATAGTACACTACACTTCTATAGTACACACTCTATAGTACACACACTGTAGTACACACACTATAGTACACACACTATAGTACACACACTATAGTACACACACTATAGTACACACTCTATAGTACACACTGTAGTACACACTCTATAGTACACACACTGTAGTACACACACTATAGTACACACACTATAGTACACACTCTATAGTACACACTTTATAGTACAGTAGCACTATAGTACACACTCTATAGTACACACTCCATAGTACACACACTATAGTACACACTCTATAGTACACCCTCTATAGTACACACACTGTAGTACACACACTATAGTACACACTCTATAGTACACACTCTATAGTACACACACTGTAGTATACACACTGTAGTACACACTCTATAGTACATACACTATAGTACATACACTATAGTACACACTATAGTACACTATAGTACACACTCTATAGTACACACACTATAGTACACACTCTATAGTACATACACTATAGTACATACACTATAGTACACACTATAGTACACTATAGTACACACTCTATAGTACACACTGTATAGTACACACACTATAGTACACACTCTATAGTACACACACTGTAGTACACACACTATAGTACACACTCTATAGTACACACTCTATAGTACACACTGTATAGTACACACACTATAGTACACACTCTATAGTACACACACTGTAGTACACACACTATAGTACACACTCTATAGTACACACTCTATAGTACACACACTGTAGTACACGCGCTATAGTACACACTCTATAGTACACACACTGTAGTACACACTATTTTACACACTCTATAGTACACACACTGTAGTACACACACTGTAGTACACACACTATAGTACACACTCTATAGTACACACACTATAGTACACACTCTATAGTACACACACTATAGTACACACTCTATAGTACACACACTGTAGTACACACTCTATAGTACACACACTATAGTACACACTCTATAGTACACACACTATAGTACACACACTATAGTACACACACTATAGTACACACTCTATAGTACACACACTGTAGTACACACTCTATAGTACACACACTATAGTACACACACTATAGTACACACTCTATAGTACACACTGTAGTACACACTCTATAGTACACACACTGTAGTACACACACTATAGTACACACACTATAGTACACACTCTATAGTACACACACTGTAGTATACACACTGTAGTACACACTGTATAGTACACACACTATAGTACACACACTATAGTACACACTATAGTATACACACTGTAGTACACACACTGTAGTACACACACTGTAGTACACACACTATAGTACGCACTCTATAGTACACACACTGTAGTACACACACTATAGTACACACACTATAGTACACACTCTGTAGTACACACACTGTAGTACACACACTATAGTACACACTCTATAGTACACACACTGTAGTACACACACTATAGTACACACTCTATAGTACACACACTGTAGTACACACTCTATAGTACACACACTATAGTACACACTCTATAGTACACACACTGTAGTACACACACTATAGTACACACTGTAGTACACAGACTATAGTACACACACTATAGTACACACACTATAATACACACTCTATAGTACACACTCTATAGTACACACTCTATAGTACACACACTGTAGTACACACACTGTAGTACACACACTGTAGTACACACTCTATAGTACACACACTGTAGTACACACACTATAGTACACACTCTATAGTACACACACTGTAGTACACACTCTATAGTACACACACTATAGTACACACTCTATAGTACACACACTGTAGTACACTGTTAGAATAAAATGCTTATAATGATGAGGTTATTAAAAAATGTACATCTAAGTTAAAAGGTGATCTCAAATTTGCAGAGGATGAAAGAGCCTGTGTTAACTCTATCTCTGCTAAAACCAGATGTGTGACCTCTTGTGACCTCTTGCTTCATACTCAGCTAGGTTCCCGATCGTAAATTTGTACTTATCTGATCCAATGTAAAACAAAGTCATGATAGTACTTACACTATGTTATCTGTGGTAAGCTTACAGAGATTATGTATACACTTGATCAGGTTGCCTTTGTACTGACATGATGGATTGTTTGAACCAAATAAAGGTGTGCTGGGGGCGGTTGAGCTTTGGAAGAGCAGCGTGGACGAGCCTAGGAGCTGCACGCACGGCCATGCTCTCCCCGTGCAAAGGCACGTGAAAAAGAACTGACTCAGTGGTTTGATTTTAATCCCAATTGGTAGGAGACTGGAGTTTAAATGTCACAAATACATTCACTGGATTGTGATTGTATAAAAATCATGACATACACACTGTATAGTACACACACTATAGTACACAATCTATAGTACACACACTGTAGTACACACCCTATAGTACACACTCTATAGTACACACTCTATAGTACACACTCTATAGTACACACACTGTAGTACACGCACTATAGTACACACTCTATAGTACACACACTGTAGTACAGACACTGTAGTACACACACTATAGTACACACTCTATAGTACACACACTATAGTACACACTCTATAGTACACACACTGTAGTACACACTCTATAGTACACACACTGTAGTACACACACTATAGTACACACTCTATAGTACACACACTATAGTACACACTCTATAGTACACACACTATAGTACACACACTATAGTACACACTCTATAGTACACACACTGTAGTACACACTCTATAGTACACACACTATAGTACACACACTATAGTACACACTCTAGAGTACACACTGTAGTACACACTCTATAGTACACACACTGTAGTACACACACTATAGTACACACTCTATGGTACACACACTATAGTACACACTCTATAGTACACACTATAGTACACACACTATAGTACACACTCTATAATACACACTCTATAGTACACACACTATAGTACACACTCTATAGTACACACTCTATAGTACACACACTGTAGTACACACACTATAGTACACACTCTATAGTACACACTCTATAGTACACACTCTATAGTACACACACTATAGTACACACTCTATAGTACACACACTGTAGTACACACTCTATAGTACACACACTATAGTACACACTCTATAGTACACACACTGTAGTACACACTCTATAGTACACACTCTATAGTACACACACTATAGTACACACTCTATAGTACACACACTATAGTACACACTCTATAGTACACACACTATAGTACACACTCTATAGTACACACACTATAGTACACACACTATAGTACACACTCTATAGTACACACACTATAGTACACACTCTATAGTACACACACTGTAGTACACACTCTATAGTACACACACTATAGTACACACTCTATAGTACACACACTGTAGTACACACTCTATAGTACACACACTATAGTACACACACTATAGTACACACTCTATAGTACACACACTATAGTACACACTCTATAGTACACACACTGTAGTACACACTCTATAGTACACACACTATAATACACACACTATAGTACACACTCTATAGTACACACACTATAGTACACACTCTATAGTACACACACTGTAGTACACACTCTATAGTACACACACTATAGTACACACTCTATAGTACACACACTGTAGTACACACTCTATAGTACACACACTATAGTACACACACTATAGTACACACTCTATAGTACACACACTGTAGTACACACTCTATAGTACACACTCTATAGTACACACACTATAGTACACACTCTATAGTACACACACTGTAGTACACACTCTATAGTACACACACTATAGTACACACACTATAGTACACACACTATAGTACACACACTGTAGTACACACTATATACTACACACACTCTAGTACACACTCTATAGTACACACACGATAGTACCCACTCTCTAGTACACACTATAGAGTACACTCACTTTAGTACACACACTATAGTACACACACTTTAGTACACACACTGTAGTGCACACACTATAGTACACACTCTATAGTACACACACTATAGTACACACTCTAGATTACACACTATAGTACACACTCTATAGTACACACTCTATAGTACACACACTGTAGTACACACTCTATAGTACACACACTGTAGTACACACACTATAGTACACACTATAGTACACACTCTATAGTACACACTCTATAGTACACACACTGTAGTACACACTCTATAGTACACACACTGTAGTACACACTCTATAGTACACACTATAGTACACTATAGTACACACACTATAGTACACACTCTATAGTACACACTCTATAGTACACACACTGTAGTACACACACTATAGTACACACACTGTAGTACACACTCTATAGTACACACTCTATAGTACACACTCTATAGTACACACTCTATAGTACACACACTGTAGTACACACACTATAGTACACACACTATAGTACACACTCTATAGTACACACTATAGTACACTATAGTACACACACTATATTACACACACTGTAGTACACACTATAGTACACACTCTATAGTACACACTATATTACACTATAGTACACACTCTATAGTACACACTCCATAGTACACACACTGTAGTACACACACTATAGTACACACTCTATAGTACACACTCTATAGTACACACACTGTAGTATACACACTGTAGTACACACTGTATAGTACACACACTGTAGTACACACACTATAGTACACACACTGTAGTATACACACTGTAGTACACACACTGTAGTACACACACTGTAGTACACACTCTATAGTACACACTCTATAGTACACACACTATAGTACACACACTATAGTACACACACTATAGTACACACTCTATAGTACACACACTATAGTACACACACTATAGTACACACTCTATAGTACACACACTGTAGTACACACACTATAGTACACACTCTATAGTACACACACTGTAGTACACACTCTATAGTACACACACTATAGTACACACTCTATAGTACACACACTGTAGTACACACACTATAGTACACACTGTAGTACACAGACTATAGTACACACACTATAGTACACACACTATAGTACACACTCTATAGTACACACTCTATAGTACACACTCTATAGTACACACACTGTAGTACACACACTGTAGTACACACACTATAGTACACACTCTATAGTACACACACTGTAGTACACACACTATAGTACACACTCTATAGTACACACACTGTAGTACACACTCTATAGTACACACACTATAGTACACACTCTATAGTACACACACTGTAGTACACTGTTAGAATAAAATGCTTATAATGATGAGGTTATTAAAAATGTACATCTAAGTTAAAAGGTGATCTCAAATTTGCAGAGGATGAAAGAGCCTGTGTTAACTCTATCTCTGCTAAAACCAGATGTGTGACCTCTTGTGACCTCTTGCTTCATACTCAGCTAGGTTCCCGATCGTAAACGTACACACTCTATAGTACACACTCTATAGTACATACACTATAGTACACACTCTATAGTACATACACTATAGTACATACACTATAGTACACACTATAGTACACTATAGTACGCACTCTATAGTACACACTGTATAGTACACACACTATAGTACACACTCTATAGTACACACTCTATAGTACACACACTGTAGTACACACTATAGTACACACTCTATAGTACACACTCTATAGTACACACTGTATAGTACACACACTATAGTACACAATCTATAGTACACACACTGTAGTACACACCCTATAGTACACACTCTATAGTACACACTCTATAGTACACACTCTATAGTACACACACTGTAGTACACGCACTATAGTACACACTCTATAGTACACACACTGTAGTACAGACACTGTAGTACACACACTATAGTACACACTCTATAGTACACACACTATAGTACACACTCTATAGTACACACACTGTAGTACACACTCTATAGTACACACACTATAGTACACACTCTATAGTACACACACTATAGTACACACTCTATAGTACACACACTATAGTACACACACTATAGTACACACTCTATAGTACACACACTGTAGTACACACTCTATAGTACACACACTATAGTACACACACTATAGTACACACTCTATAGTACACACTGTAGTACACACTCTATAGTACACACACTGTAGTACACACACTATAGTACACACTCTATGGTACACACACTATAGTACACACTCTATAGTACACACTATAGTACACTATAGTACACACTCTATAGTACACACTCCATAGTACACACACTGTAGTACACACACTATAGTACACACTCTATAGTACACACACTGTAGTACACACACTATAGTACACACTCTATAGTACACACTCTATAGTACACACTCTATAGTACACACACTATAGTACACACTCTATAGTACACACACTGTAGTACACACTCTATAGTACACACACTATAGTACACACTCTATAGTACACACACTGTAGTACACACTCTATAGTACACACACTATAGTACACACACTATAGTACACACTCTATAGTACACACACTATAGTACACACTCTATAGTACACACACTGTAGTACACACTCTATAGTACACACACTATAGTACACACACTATAGTACACACTCTATAGTACACACACTGTAGTACACACTCTATAGTACACACACTATAGTACACACTCTATAGTACACACACTATAGTACACACTCTATAGTACACACACTGTAGTACACACTCTATAGTACACACACTATAGTACACACACTATAGTACACACTCTATAGTACACACACTATAGTACACACACTATAGTACACACTCTATAGTACACACACTATAGTACACACTCTATAGTACACACACTGTAGTACACACACTGTAGTAGCTCCGTCCTTTAATCTTTGGCCTAAATCAACTTCTGTTAAAACTCCAGCCTCATAAAACCAGTTTCTGCTACAACAGAACATATAATAATATATAATAAAATAATCTATGTAATAATAGAACAAAGAGCAGAACACGCCGCACGTCTGGTTCTGTTTATTTCACATCTGTAAAGTACAAAAGGCCACAGTTTAATATCTCTGTTTGCTAAAGTGACTTTTACATGAAAAAGGAAACAGAACTTCACATCGTCGTCACCGAGGACATCGGCCAATGAGAATCAGAGTTTATTTTTACATTCAGCAGACAAATAAAGCTGCACTGTGGCACTTTTCTCGTAGAGGACCTTTAACAGCAGGTGTAGAGACGGGGAAAGGTTAAGGCCGTTTATGGTCCAAATCTACACCCCGACAGCCAATCAGAACGCTCCGTCACATATGAGGTCACTTTTGTCTCATGAACCTTCACAAACGCAGAGGCTGATCTACAGTCACTGGTTTATACGTGTTCTGATTTCCACACATGCAAACTTAATATGTGTAACTTGTGCTTTGCTCTTTACTCATAGATGTGTGTTTGTAAATATCTTATTTCATTTCCTAAAAAATACATTAGTAAAACTGAAAATTCTGTTTGTAAAATGTGATTTGCATCTTGTCGCTGTTCCATAGGTGAGAGTCTACGAGGCCAGTTCCTTCGTGATTATTAATTCTGATGTGTTGTTATTAAATGACTCCAGGTGAAACCTCAGAGTCTCTGGCTGTCACCACACTGCCCCCTAGTGGACGCCTGTGTGTGGACTCGGCTGTTTGTGCTGCTGCGTTTGTGGATTTCTCAAAATGACTTCTTAGAGGAAATCTGAACGTGTGTTTGGTGATCCACAAGTGCAAATCACAATTTACAAACATCATTTTCAGTTTTACAAATGTATTGTTTTGCAAATGAAAAAAAGATACATTTACAAATCCACATCTAGTATTTGTAAAGAACAAAATACGAGTTAGAAATATTTGATTTGCATTTGTGGAAATCAGAACACATGAAAAACCAGTGACGTAACGTTTCATTTTGGCACCTTTGGGCCCCTGATTACGCTCCATTTGACTAAAACTTTGCCTTATTTTGTCTATTTTCGAAAATTCTGGTGAAGTTTATCATTTTACTTTCTGGTTGGAGCATATTTCTTTTCTGCATTTTGTTGTTTTCTGTTGGTGACGTCAGCAGAGGGATTCTGTTTCTCACACAAACTTCCTGTATTTTTGGACTTTTCCCCACAAACTGTCACTGAACTGATGTAAAATCCTGATAAATATTGACACCAAACAAAATACTCAGAAGTGCAGAAGATTCAGCTTCATCTTTCTTGCTTTTTTTTTATACGTAAAGATTTTAAGACTTTAAAACTCCATGAACAGTGATGTTCTTCTCGCATTGATCTTATGGCCTCACCTCACGGCCCCAGTTCTCCTCAGCTGAACCTCTGTTCATTCTACAAACTAAAGGTCCTGGACAAAAAGCCCCGACACCAGCACCACTGAGGATTTAAAGAAATAGAACCCACTTAACTTTACCAATTCTCATAATGTTAAATGATTTTTTAAGTGTATCAATGGTCCGTGTATCGTTGAAAATGAATGAAAAACAATAAAATGGGAAAACAGTTTATTTCATTTTTCCGTTTTAGTGTTAAACAAAAAAACAGGAAAACCTCAGTTTCCCATATTTAATTGAAGGTTTATTTCAAATAACACATCAAAAAACAGTCTTGGTGCCGATTTTAATTAAAAGCGACAAAACAAAATAAAAACAAAAACAGATTTTGGCCTCTATTTCCAATATTTAATTTAAATTTGGATATTTTATTCTCTCTGGTTTATCTGAAGTTCTGCTGCTTTAGCGCCGCCTGTGAAATCTAGAATAAAATCTACGTTTATTCTCGTTCTGTGGAGTCGACTGAACACAGGAGAGTTTCTCTCTGCTTCCGTTTCTCCTCCTCAAGTTCAACATTCACTTTCTCAGACGCCGAAGGAAAAGAAGAAACACGTTTGTCCACAAAACTGCGACGAGTTTTCAGGCGAGTCACACAGCAGAACTTCAGACAAACCAGAGGAGAAAATATCAACATTAAAATTAAATATTGGAAATAGAAGTCGAAATCTGCTTTTTTGTTTGGCACTAAAACGGAATAATGAACTAAACTGTTTGCCCATTTTATTGTTTCTCATTCTTCATTGAAATTCAAAAGAACAAACGGTAAACGGACCCTTAACTCTGATATTCCACTGAATTCAGGGTTTGTCAGGACGGTCGTCCTGCTGCTCCGGACTCTGGGTCAGTGTCTTTCTCTGCCAAAGGAACCGGACTGTGGAACTGCTCCATCTGATTTACAACTGGAAACAAATACCAACAAATGTAAACGTAAATAAAAATTATTGTACGTTTCCATCCAAAAATGCTCTCACTGAAAATGTAACAAGGCTCTATATTTATTATTTTATGTTTTTCTACAGACAGGAGCTGAAAACACAAAAAAATCCCACTCAAAGCAGCATCTGGCTCGTCTAACGTGACTGTGATGTCCTCAATAAACATAAAAAATAAAACAGCTACTGAGGAATTAGAAACACATGAAAAAACCTGTCAGAAGCACTTTCAGTTCAGGTCTGAACTGAACAAAAGTTGTAGTCATCAGTAATAAGTCCTCATAACACCGGTGCCACCTTCACTTCGTCCAGTTCAACTCAAAAAAAGTCTTGTAGAAAATTAAATTGAATTCTGAATGATCCCAAACGTTCACTGCTCCATTCAAACAGAGACTCCTTTACCCCAGACACAACAGTTCTTCAGGCTCTAAACTGAACGCACGCCTCAGTCGGGCTTTTGCGTCTCTTTTTTGTGGATCTTCTCGTGCCTGGTGAGGTGACGGCGCGTTAAGAAGCTGGACTTACAAACCGAACATACGAAAGGTCTCTCCGCGGTGTGGACGGTTTTGTGTCGCTCCAGGTCCTGATCCGAGAAGAACCGCGCGCCGCACTCCGAACAGCCGAAAGGTCTGTCTGCAGAGTGGATCCTCATGTGGGAGCGCAGGTTGTCTTTGCGGATGAAGGTTTTGGAGCAGACCAAGCAGCTGAACTGCTTGTCTCTCGTGTGAAGGACCATGTGCAGCTTGAGGTGTTGTTTCAGAGTGAACTGTTTATTACAAACTGGACAGCTGAAAGCCTTCTCTCCCGTGTGCACCAATATGTGTCTCCTCAGATTCTCCATTCGCCCGAAGACCTTGTCACAGATGGGACACTGGTAAACTGAGGTCTGTCCTCGCTCTTTGCTCTCGTTCAAGGCCTGGTTCAGTAAGAAGCTGAGACGCTCCAGGGCGCTGCCGTCACCCTCCTCCTGCTGAGCTGAACTGCTGCAGGGTCCCTCCATCGTCTGGGGCCAGTCTTCCTCATTATCAGAGTCAGAGAGTTGGTCTGTGAGTTTGTCCTCCTCTGCTCCTCTCCACTCCTCTTCCTCTGCTCCTCTCTTCTGCTCCTCCTCTGCTCCTCTCCACTCCTCTTCCTCTGCTCCTCTCTTCTGCTCCTCCTCTGCTCCTCCCCTCTCCTCTCCAATCACCTCACTCGCTTTTTGGTGCCGAATAATTGTGTCCACGGAGTCGAGGTGAGTGACTATGTGAGATTTCAGATTACTTTTCTGAATAAACCTCTTTTCACAGACTGGACAGCTGAAAGGTTTTTCTCCCGTGTGGAGCAGCATGTGTCTCTTTAGCTCCTGTTTCCTCCCGAGTTTCTTCTGACAGATGGGGCACTCATGTTTCCTTTTACCTTCCCCGTCACATTTGGCGTTGTTCTTCGTGGTTCTGGGCCTTTCCGTGGACAGGTCGTGGACTTGGCTGCATTCATCAGTTTCCTCGTCCGAGTGGAGGAGCTGCACTGAGCCGCCGGCCCGAGGCTCCCCGTCCTGAGCCTCCCAGTCCTGGCTCCAGTCCTCGGGTTCTTCTGGTTCTTCTCGGAGCTGTGTTTGAGGTGGGACCGGGCTCCTGGGGTCAGACAGGTCCAGACTGTGGCCGGTCTCCGTCCTCTCCATCTTTATGTGGGCGTCTGGAAAAGAGCAACAGACACTGACTTTCTCCTCGTCACTTTCACATGTTTCATTATTCAGGCTCTGCACACTGCAAACACTCGTGAAGTGAACCTCCAGATGTTTTAACACCAACACGACATCACAAACCGCTCTTTTCTTTCAGTTTATAATGTATATTATGGTTATTATAAATAAAAACCTGCACACTTACAAAACAAAGACAATTTAGTAAGAAAATCAAGTTTATTTTTGTGAAAACAAAGTGAGACCGACATTAAGCCTTTTGGAAAAGAGTTTTTATGACACATTTGGCCTTTTTTAGTCTTTAGTTTTAAACTTTAAACATCTTCAAATCATCATTTTACATTTTGTTCAATGTAAACAGCCAGAATGTTTTCAAACCTCAATAACAAAAACAGGTCCAGTGACTTCCTGCTCAAAGGCAGAGCAGTGGGCGGGGATAGGGGGAAGGGGAAAACAGACATTTTCTGTGTACTCAGACCTCAAATGCAGAACAATACAGAACACAGTTATCAGTGAAATGGTCAAAAACTCAAACGTTTGTTTTACAAATGTTCTTTTGAAAATGTAAAATGTTTTTTCTATATTTTCTGAGTTCCAGATCAGAGTTTACGGTGGCGCTGGAGTCGGGACCTTCTTTTTTTTGTGACTTTTTCTGTGTCTTCGGAAATAATACGGCGACGAGAACGTCATGTTACAAACTGAACAGCTGAAAGTCACATCTCTGTTGTGAACGACCATGTGCCTCACCAGGTTCTTCTTCAGACTGAATCTGACGTCACACTCTGAGCACCCGAAGGGTCTGACTCCAGAGTGATTCTTTATGTGTCGCCCCAGATTATCTTTACGCTTAAACATTTTAGCACAAACTGGGCAGCCGAAGAGCTTCTCGTCCGTGTGGATCGACATGTGAGACATGAGGTGCTGCTTCAGCCTGAAGGCCTTATTACAAACTGAACAGCTGAAGGACCTCTCTCCTGTGTGAGTTAAAATGTGACGCTCTAAATGGTGCAAACGTCTAAATGTTTTTTCACAGTGAGAACATCGAAACGGAGCTTTAATGCCCATTTTATCAGTGACGCAGCGAGTGCCCCCTCCCTCCTGCAGAGGGCGCCGTCTGCCTTTAACCCTTTTACTTTGAGCCGCTGCAGCAGAGACTCTGTCGGCCTCTCGAGGTTCCTGCGGTGACCTCTTGTGGGCTTCGGAGCGGCGCTGGCGCTTGTTCTCATCCGGTTTTGCTCCTCGTTCCTTTTTCCTCTCGTCTTTCCTCTTGTTTTTCCTCTCCTCTTCCACAGTTTGTCTTTGACGCTGTGAATCTTCTTCTCTGGTGGCTGCAGCTCTGTGACAAATCTGTTTCAGTTTTCTTTTTTTGACAGAGGATTTCCTCGTCTTTTCGCTGTCATTTCTGTCCAGTGTGGCAATGTTTTGGATGCTGTTTGCTGATTGGACGGCTGTGTTTTGGCCTTGCGTCGGAGCGCTATGATTGGCTCCTCTCTGCTCTTCCGTTTCCGTCTGGGTGGGCTGAAGCTCCGCCCCCTCTCGGCCGGAGTGGCGCGGAAGCTCCGCCCCCTCTCGGCCGGAGTGGCGCGGAAGCTCCGCCCCCTCTCGGCCGGAGTCGCGCGGAAGCTCCGCCCCCTCTTCGTCGGTCCGAAGCTCCGCCCCCTCTCGGCCGGAGTCGCGCGGAAGCTCCGCCCCCTCTCGGCCGAAGTCGCACGGAAGCTCCGCCCCCTCTCGGCCGAAGTCGCACGGAAGCTCCGCCCCCTCTTCGTCGGTCCGAAGCTCCGCCCCCTCTTCGTCGGTCCGAAGCTCCGCCCCCTCTTCGTCGGTCCGAAGCTCCCCCCCCTCTTTGTCGGTCCGAAGCTCCGCCCCCTCTCGGCCGAAGTCGCACGGAAGCTCCGCCCCCTCTCGGCCGAAGTCGCACGGAAGCTCCGCCCCCTCTTCGTCGGTCCGAAGCTCCGCCCCCTCTTCGTCGGTCCGAAGCTCCGCCCCCTCTTCGTCGGTCCGAAGCTCCGCCCCCTCTTTGTCGGTCCGAAGCTCCGCCCCCTCTTTGTCGGTCCGAAGCTCCGCCCCGTCTTCGTCGGTCCGAAGCTCCGCCCCCTCTTCGTCGGTCCGAAGCTCCGCCCCCTCTTCGTCGGTCCGAAGCTCCGCCCCCTCTTCGTCGGTCCGAAGCTCCGCCCCCTCTTCGTCTTCAGTTTTCACAGTGACAATTCTAATCTCGGCACTCGTCTCTGCCTCGTCTTTAACCGCCGCCTGCTCCTCGCTGCGCTCCGTTTGAATCTGCACGTCTAAAAAGAATTAAAGACACGATTTAACGAGGGGGCATTAAAGCGGCGGCATTAACGAGAGGGCAAGACAGAGGGACATGACACTTCTGTGGGGTATTAACTCGAACACAACAGAGCACAAACCCGACCGAAGTCCGACCGAGCCCCGAAGGCCGACACACACTACAGGACTTTTCCATCTTAAATGACTTTTAAACGTGCGACACAAAGAGCAAACACCACAGACTCGAGGAGAATCTTAGAGACTTTAAATCTTTGCCCTTAGATGCAGCAGGATCAGTGTGAGGAGCACAGGACCTAAAGCTGTGAGGAGCACAGGACCTAAAGCTGTGAGGCTGTGATGGCCTCAGCTGTTTCCTGTCTGCAGTAAAACCAGTCGCTCTGAGACTCTGACGTGTTCAGAGATCAGACTCTGCACTTCCGCTTTAGATGAGTGTGGAAAAGGATGTTTCACTTTATTGCGCATCACTCAGGCCGACTTCATGTTATTTCTGTTTTTAATTTAAAGAGTCGCACCGACACACGAGGAGCGCGGCAGCTTCAGAATCGCACAAACCAAAATCGGGCAAATTCTCCTGCAGTGTGTGACGTCCTTTGGGTTATTATGAGGAGCCGACGCAGAGTCCTGCACCGGGGCCTCCAAATATTTGTTAAAACGGGCGCGTTTTAACGTTCTGGAACTTTACGGGCGGGTAGTGAGTCCACACGAGCGGGTCGGGTGGTCCCTGTGATCCCAGAACGACACTGTTCCTGCACAGAAACCTTTTATTTTGACTTTTATTTTGTGTTAAACTGACATCTGTTGTTTTTTTTCATTGTTTGTTTCATTGTTAATGTGCGACTTTGGGCTCAGACGGAGAAAAATGTTTAGGCGACGCTGAAAAGTGGAAAGAAAAGAATGAAGCGAATCGTGTGTTACTAGTTTAAATCTTGGCAGCGACTGATTTTGCTGTTTGTTCGCTGTTGTTCGTTGAGACGCATCGAAAAAGTGAAAGTGCGAAAGAACGATTCTAATTTGTGTGAGATTTATCGCGTGCGGGTAACGGGTGGATTTTTAGAGGGAAAAGTGGCAGATTCACAGTTTTATATTGTAATAAATCTGGTCCAGTGAGACGTTTATGGTGAAAATATCGAACAGAGATTTGGATTTCGTTCCGTCCCAAATGACAATAAATGTTGCACCAAATGACTCAAAGCCTTTTAGAGTCGGTCTGTTCTTCTGTAGAATATCGTAATAATATCGTGAGCTTTACACGATATCACAGTAAATATCGTACGTGAGGTTCAGACTGTGATGATATCGTATCGAGAGACTCAGATTTGGTTGCAGCCTTAGAAAATAGTGTGATTGTATTTGTGTGGAGCTCGGTTCGGATTCGATCACTGCTCCGTGGGACGAGGGTCCGACTCTGCGACACAAACATTTTCACATCACCTGATCTTTGACCGTTTTGAAAAAGCTGAATTTTCACATTAACGTGTTTCAGAAGCTTCACTTTGATTTCTGATTCTCCCTTTGCTTTTTGATGAAGTCAGAACTTGGCCAAACAAAAATCGACTTAGTGCAACACCCCCTTTAAACAGGTATTATGTAGGTCACCAGATTTTCACAATAAAATACTGGGACATCCCCGGTTTGTTGTGGTTGGTAATAATAAAACTGTGAATCAAGAGCAAAATTAAGGAAATTGTTCTGTCCTGTGCTCTAATGTGGATGAGCACAGCCACATTTGTGTTTTGGTCGTTTTTAAGCAGTTTTTCTGTATTTTACTAAAACAAATGACAGTTTCTGCCTCTGTTTATTGTTGGCAGGATCAGACTGGTCCAGAACAGAGACTCTGGGACATTTCTTGGATCAAACTGGGACAAATCACTGGTTTTGCTGGGACAGGGGACACAGAGCCCGTAGTATTAGGGTAAATTCACTCTAGAACCTTCCTGTAGGGGTCCTGGTTGTCTCCGTGGCTGCGTTAATGTTTCACCAGGAATGTTCCACACTATGGCTTTTATGATTGAAAAAAAGACGAAACTTCAGCAGGAGCAGAGACATGTGTCCTTCACCTGATCTGAAAACCCCTTCCCTTCAACTCTGACGTGACACTTTTACACAGCCCGGGTCTAAACGGGCTCAAATGCCCCACGGAGCCCCCGGGCTCTTATGACGACCCGGACCCGGCACAGAGGCTCTTTCCCCGGGACGCAGAGGCTCTTTCCCCGGGACGCAGAGGCTCTGTTTCCCGGGGCGCAGAGGCTCTGTTTCCCGGGACGCAGAGGATCTTTCCCCGGGGTGCAGAGGCTCTTTCCCCGGGGGCGCACAGGTTGTTTCCCGGTCAGGCCTGGGGCTTGGACTCCATGCGGTCTGTGGCCTGTGCTTCACTCCCGTTTGGATTTGTATATTTCTGCGCTTTGGCGACACAAACGAGCACTTTATAAACAAAAAGCCCAAGTCTGATCAGTTTTCCAACTACAAATGGTTAAATCAATAAAAGGCGCTCACCCTCTGTTCTCTGGAGCCGGACCTGAGGGCGCAGAGCCGCGTCCAGGAGCCGCTGGTTCCTCTGGTTTTCCTCTCTGGAGCGGCGCAGTTCCTCCTCATATTCCGCTATTGTAGTTTCCACCAGCGCAAAGATCTCCTCCGCCGCCGCAGAGAGCCGCTCCGACACCAGCGCTCTCAGGGTGCGCCTCTTTTCGCACATTTTACTCAAACTGCACTTAGCTTTAGCCTTAGCTTTAGCACGGAGCTAACGCGGGGAGGCTCTGCGCACAAAGCCGCGCGTAAACGCCGCCTACAGGAGAACCGAGGGACACATTTGCATCACAAAACACGAATACACACGAATACACAGTACTACAGAGTACTGCAGAGTACTGCAGAGTACTGCACAGTACTGCAGAGTACTGCACAGTACTGCAGAGTACTACAGAGTACTGCACAGTACTGCAGAGTACTACAGAGTACTGCAGAGTACTGCACAGTACTACAGAGTACTGCACAGTAGTACAGAGTACTGCAGAGTACTGCACAGCAGTACAGAGTACTGCACAGTACTGCACAGTAGTACAGCGTACTGCAGAGTACTGCACAGTACTACAGAGTACTGCAGAGTACTGCACAGTACTACAGAGTACTGCACAGTACTACAGAGTACTGCAGAGTACTGCACAGTACTACAGAGTACTGCACAGTACTACACACTATTTCAGAGTACTGCACAGTACTGCAGTACTATAGAGACTAAACACCAGAAAGTATCTGAGTATCCAAAAGCTGTACTCAAGAAAGTTACTTCAAAATACTCAAGTACAAAGAAGTGGTCTAAGAAGTACTCTCCTATTAATAATTCTTGAGTAACGATATCCAAGTGTCCGATACGATATTGTCACAGTATAAGCCTCACGGTACGATATTTACTGCGATATCGTGTAAAAGTCACGATATTACGATATTCTCCAGAAGATCAGACCGACTCTGAAAGGCTTCGAGTCATTTGGGACGAAACGAAATCCAAATTCTATTCAATTTCAATTCATGCTTCACAGACTTAATCCACAGAATGAAGATGTAAAAGTGCTGAGAACAGTTATTTCTTCATGTTTCTGCACTGAACCGGAGCAAAGGATCATGGTCTATGTAGTTCCCTCTGGTTTCTGCATCAGAACTGTTCATTTAGGCAAAGACACTGGGGATTCAGACACTGTGGCTCCAGATTATTTGGACCTTTGACCTCAGCACCAGGTTCACGTTATTGTTACATCCCTAATTATGAAGTATTTAGGGAAAATACTACTCAAGTAAGAGTAACTGTAACTTGAAATAAATGTGACTGATACAAAACTCCTCGAAACACAAATCTGGTGTTTCAGTCACTAATATAAAGTAGTTTTTGAGTTATTAGTGTTACTCAGGTAAAAGTAGCAGAGTACTGCACAGTACTACAGAGTACTGCAGTACAAATACAACTTCACATATTTCCTGTTTAGAAGCAGACGACACATTTATAATAAAAATACAGCAGGTCCAAAACTTCAAAATAACAGTTCACACAACTTTTATTGATTCACACAAATGACACGTCACATGATCGAGTCGTTCGTGTCTCACAGGCACAAAACAAATACGATTATAAGTGTTTTTACATTTCGATCGTTCGCACGGTTCTGAAAAGCAGAAACTAAAACGTGAAATCAAATACAGAAAAAATGTGAAGCCAAGATCGGAAAACGAAATGTGAAATGTGTGAAGGAATTATGTTCAAATCTCGTCTTGTTCTCGTCCCAATAATCACCAAATGTATTATAATCATGACTGTGACAGAATAATCTAATTCCTTGTGTGGAGCCATAAAGCAGATTCGTTATTAACTTCCATTTTAACTTTATCCTCCTGAGACCCGAGCTTTTGTCTGGTGTGCATTTTTCATTTCTTCTTGCTATTTGGGATAAGTAGGACCTACTAAGTAAGTCTTCTGTATGACACCATTGGTTAAAAAATGTAAAAACATTAAAATGTATAAATAAATTACAAAAAACAAACAAACAGCAATTAGCTGTTTATTTCCAGCCCTAAACCTGCCAAATGTGACGTAGGTCGACCGTGAGCGGGTTGGGGTTCAGTGAGTGAGGTTAAAAACACACAAAAAGGCCTGAAAATGTGGTCCACAGTTTACATTTTTTCTGGTTTTCAATCGTTACAAAAAAAGTAAAGGTGCAAAAGTGGAGACAGGCAGCAGTTTCCCTATAGCAGCAGAAACGTCCAGCAATTTATAACTGTAAACTCATCCAAATATTCCCAAGTTTCCCTAACAACATGTACAATCAATAATATAACATAGTCCCAATGTCTTCAAACGAGGACATGACATTTCCTGAGGCTCTCGTCTGCTGTGGTCAATAAAATGGGTCAGATTTTAATGCCAAATGAAGAGACATTATTGGACATAAATACATTGGTCTTATTCATAAATTTTGCATCTAAACTTTACCATGCAGTTTTTTTTTTTCTTTCGGGAGCTGCTGTAGAGGTTTTTAGTTGATTACAGGTGAAAGTTTAAAATAATTGAAAATCATGGTGCTAAGAGGCAAAAATGTACTGTCCTCGTGTGGGGCCACA
>CM060660.1:40823626-40836126 GCA_030686955.1 Odontamblyopus rebecca | reverse complement strand
AATCATGAACGGAAATCGCAGCTTTTGGTGATAAATCACAAAACAATAAACGCGGTGATAAAAACATACGCTTTATTTAATATTGAAGGTTCATGTCACATTTCCCATCAACAGCGTCTACAAGCGAGTTTCCACCTGATATTCAAACTCTATCACATACAATTCTATACAACCATTTATGGAATTGAAAAAACTGAAAATTATGCATTAAAATGTGGTAAAACAGCGTGTTCTGAGTCCGTGTACCGTCCATTCGATTTCTTTTAAGAACAAAAAAACAATAAAATGGGAAAAACAATTTCATTTTTCTGTTTTAGTGTCAAACAAAAGAACGGATTTCGACCTCTATTTCCAATATTTTCCATCAAAAAACAGTCTCAGTGCCTATTTTAATGTTGATTTTTTTTTATTCCCTTTGGTTTATTTGCCCCGGAGGTTCTGCTGCTGAAGGATTCACCCGAAAACTCGTCGCAGTTTTGTGGACAAACCCGTTTCTCCTTTCACAGCGACGCGTTTCCTTTGGCGTCTGAGAAAGTGAACGTTGAACTCCGACGGGAAACGGGAAGCAGCGAGAAACTCTCCTCTGTTCAGGTGACTCCGAGCAGCAGAATTTCACATAAACCAGAGAGAAAATAAAATAAAATATCAAAATTAAAATGGGCACAGGCCAATCAAACTACAATAAAACCTTTAGAATCTCTTTAGAAGCACTTAAAATTCTAGACCGGAAACCACGAAAATCCCATGACGGTCAGATCTTTACTACACATAAAAGCCTCAACTTTGACAGTATAATTAAATGAGCCAATCTAAGGTTTTTATTCGAGATGATCAATAATGTGGCACCAGCACCAGTGAAAAAGCTTCAGACGCTCAGAACGACCGGTGTGTAAAAGCGAAACGGAAACATCATCAGGACAATCCGTATTTTTATTTAAAACAGAGAAAACGGATCTCAGAATGGAACAAACTTCCAACCGAGATAAAATTATGCAAAGACTGAAAAAAACGCAGCCTGGAAATGAGACGGTTTGTAAAAGTGCAGAAGTGTCGGTGTTAAAGTTAAACTGGACATGAGGAGGGGACGGGGAGGGAAACGAGTTTAATTATTTTTAACTGATGAAATGTATCACGACACTGTAAATATTATAAATTGCCTCATGTCCATTCAAACCTTCTGTGTTCACCTTTAAACTTTGTCTGTAATGTTTGTCTCGGGTGGAAACGATCTCCGAGAGCTGAAGTTTGGCATAAGCATCTTTTCAGTTTTGTGATTAAAGCTCCTGCACATTGTCCCTGTCAAATAAATCAAATAAACATTAGAAATAGAGGTCGAAATCTGTTTTTTGTTTGATACCGAAACGGAAAAATGAAATAAACTGTTTTCCATTTTATTGTTTTTTTTTTGTTCTTAATTGAAATTCAAACGAGCAAACGGCACACGGACAGTCCTGATGAAACTCGTCTTAAAACCTGCTGAAGTCGCCTCAAATTCAAACCTGCACAAAACTGTGTCCTTCGTTTGTGCTGCAGAAAGTTTCATTTGTGCGATTCTGGTTCTTCAGATATTCACAGTTTTATTTCGGTCGATGACGTCGTCCAGAACCTCAGAATGTGAAACAGCCTCAAAACAGAAGAAAATGATGTCAAACGTTTGTATTTGGTTTGTGCTGTTTTGTGCTGTGACAGTTTCATTTGTGTGAGTTTATTTCTAAAATTCTTCATTATTATTTCTGTGGTAATTACAGGACGTCATTTCTGCTCAGCTGACGGAGACAAACTCCACAAAACTAGAGAAGAGAAACGACCTGAGGCTGAGAAACGACCTGAGGCTGAGAAACGACCTGAGGCTGAGAAACGACCTGAGGCTGAGGAAAAGTCTGTTTCAGTCTTTAGTCTTTTGCTTTTGATTCATATTTTATAATAACACAGACTTTTCCTCAGCCTCAGGTCGTTTCTCAGCCTCAGGTCGTTTCTCAGCCTCAGGTCGTTTCTCAGCCTCAGGTCGTTTCTCTTCTCTAGTTTTGTGGAGTTTGTCTCCGTCAGCTGAGCAGAAATGACGTCCTGTAATTACCACAGAAATAATAATGAAGAATTTTAGAAATAAGAAAAGAAATACAAACGTTTTCTATCATTTTCTTCCTGTTTTGAGGCTGTTTCACATTCTGAGGTTCTGGACGACGTCATCGACCAAAATAAAACTGTGAATATCTGAAGAACCAGAATCGCACAAACTGAACTTTCTGCAGCACAAACGACTGACTCGGTTTCTGTAGGTTTGAGTTCGTTGAGGCGACTTCAGGCACGTCTCTTAAACACAGGTAATTCTCTAACACCAGTAGAGAGTCAAATCTGTTCACAAAAAGCTTTAAAATAAAAGTACATACAAGAAAAAACGGTCTTTGCTACGTAACTTTTCTGGTGCAGCTCGTCTCCTTGGATGTTACTGCTCTTGTTAATGTTCCACAGTGCGACATTCAACTTCCTGCTTTTATATAATCACAGCTTTTCCTCCGACTTCTAAAAGAACAGAAAAAACCTATTCTCTCTCCACAGATCTGACCTGTAACCTGGCTCGGCGTTGCCAGCTGCTTATCGCCAAGGAAAATATAAGTCATACTGAGTAGCGCCGGTGTCATTAAGATGTTACCGATACCTCGATACACAGGCCACGATATGATACTGTGCACTTTCGATTCAATACGATTCGATACGATACAAAGGGAGTCCCAAAAAACGGACATTTCACAGCAGGAAGTGTCACGATGTCGAGTCGAGCAGCTTCCGGTCGATGCTTTTCTACGGCAAAATCCCTGTGGAAAAGTGTCACATATTTTTGAGCAGCTTCATAAATCTGCCCCAAACACTAGGGGCGCAAGAAAAAATCGATTCAGTGATATATCGCGATACTTCATTGTGTGATTCTTGCATCATTTCAAATGCATCGAAATTGATTTTTTAAAGTCATGTTCTTCATAAAAAAAAAAAAATCATTGACAAGTTCCATTTACTGTTCTGATGATGTAAAAATTAAACTAAATATATTTCATCCAATTTTGGTCTCATGAAGGTGACTCAACCATAATATTATACGTAATTATTGATAAATCACAATATATCGTCCTGTGTTTTAGTATTGGGACATATTGAATCGTAACAGGGATATCGTGATGTGTATCGTACCAGATTAATGGCAATGCACAGCCCTACACAACACCACATCTCCACCCAACAAGTCGACACAGAACAGATTCTGTCCATGAAGAATTTATCCACAACGATCAAGGGAAGAAAGACGAAAACTTAAAGGAAACGACGACGACGACGAGCATCAGTGAAACGACTGAGCAGCACTAACGTCCTGAAGGAAACAGAAGGAACTGGTTCAGCTTCTACAATTAACCAGTTAATTACAATTAAACATCGATTTTGTGATGTCGATATTTGCGTAAATTGAGAGATTTGTGCAGTTTAAATGGTCGACATTTAATCTGTGAACGTCTGCAGCATTTGAACTGCACAAATCTGTATGTATATATATATATATATATATACACACACACACATCCAAGCTCCACAAGTTCATCAGTGATAAGACCCAGACTGATGACGCTCAGAGAATGTCTCAGACAGTGGGGCAGAGGAAGAGGTGCTGGAGGGACCATCATGGAGGACAAACCCCTACATGGGGCGAACCACCGGAACATAACTGAAGTGGCTGATATCAAGAAATCCTCCTAATGGCTGGAGAGGGTTGGTCTGAAGGACACACAGAGGCTCATCCTGGAGAGGCCCAGATCCACCACACCAGACAAGACCCAAGGTGTCGGCTGTGCACAGAAGTGCCTGAGACAGTCCAGCACATAACTGCAGGTGTAAGATGCTGCAGGGAAACATGGAGCGACATAACCAAGTAGCGGCACAGTGTACAGAAACATCTGTGCAGAGGACGGGCTGGAAACCCCAGGATCAAGGTGGGAAACGCCTCCAAAGGTGGTGGAGAATGAGCCAAGATCCTGTGGGACTCAGATACAGACTGACAGAACAGTGATGAACCAACCAGACATCGTGGTTCTGGATAAGCGAGAGAACAAAGCCGTGGTGGTGACACTGCAATACCGAGCGATGGAGATGTCAGGAAAAAGGAACACGAGAAACTAGAGAAACACCAGGGGCTGAAGGAAGAGGAAGAGGCCTGAAGGTGAAGGCCTCGGTGGAGCCTGTGGTGATCGGACACTCGGGGCCGTGACCCCCAAACAGCAAAGATACTGCGCAGAACTCTCAAGCTCTCAGGCCTCTGGTGGAACCTGAGCTGATGAGGGTGAGAGACCAACCACCGTGGAAGGTGAGAAATACGCCACACTTTTCCACAGGGATTTGGCTGTAGAAAAGAATCGAGCATAAGCTGCACGACACTTCCTGCTGTGATAATCGCCCATTCTTGTTGAAATAACCTCAGATTTTCACAGAATCTATTGCCGTTTCACACATCACAACATTCTAGAGGCCAATATTATTTAATACACAAAATTAATATTGATTTTTGTTGTAATACAGCGCGGTCTTGGGTCTAGTCAATAATAGAAATGGTTCCGAATTTGGGATTTCTGATATTTCGTGGCAAAGTATCGTTTAATCAGAAGGGAAAACAGTCTCGTGCCCCCGTCTAGAAGCTGGACGATTATCTGAAAACCACCGTTAGAAACAGATCGAGATTTTATATTTAAAGCTTTATTTTTGTTCTGTTTTCAGGTTGAGCCGTTCACTCCCAAACTGAAGTCACCCAGGACTGTGCAGCTTCAACGCAAAATCTGGAAAAAACTTCACCAAAACTGTGCAGAGGAACATTCTTCTGCAGGAGGATCTGGACCAGCATCATCACTGAGCTGCACTTTGGATTTTTCAGGAGAATTATTTTAAAATGATGTCAGATTTATTGGGACGCCCTGGATTTCGATTCGATATAGTTTAGTAAAAAACAAAGGATAAATCACGGCCGTGACACTAAAAGTCCAATAACTTCACTAAGTTTGTGCAAATTTAATATAAAAAAAGTCACATTTTACTAAAACAGTGAAAATATCAACAGAACTGACAAAATAATTTAGTAAAATACACCTAAAAATTCTGTATCATCAAATGAAACAATGCGATTGATATTTCATCATTTTTGCACACGTCTAATACTGAGGAATATTCGAGACGAAGCAACGACAGGAGACGAGCAGGACGCCAGAAAAGTTCCGTAGTGGAGCTTTGACCAGAGGACGATTCCATTTCCTGCAGTATTTTCAGGGCTGTGGGTTTTCATTCGACTAAAATGTGCTTCACTCGACTAAAGGACAAACGCAGGAGGAGAAGAAACTGAGAGAAGCTGAAGATTTGGGATTTTTTTTTGTTGTTTCTCTGTAAAAAATTCAGGTTAAACTCACGATTCACAAGTTGAATCTGTGTTTATGTAAATACTGTGTTTCCTCGTCCTTTTTCTGCGTGAATAGTGGTTCCAGGTGAGCGCCCCCTACAGGTGGAGTCCTGTAAGTGCAGTTTGAGTTTCTTTTTTTGACCACAGCCCTGTTATTTAAAGCTGCACTGTGGAACTTTTCTGGTGGAGGCTCCGTCAAACGCTTTTCTCCATGGAGATGTTGTTGTAGTTTTGTCTGGAATGTTCCGCAGTGTGGCATTAAATCTTTCCATCTCCATGGAGACCAAACCAGACCATGTCCCAGGTCAGATCTGTGAAGAGGCGACTTCGCTCACAGTCAAAATGTTTGTTATTCTTGGTATTTTTGAAGTTTAGACCTGGTTTAGACCTGATTTAGATCTGGTTTAGTCCTAATTTAGTCCTGACTCAGACCTGGTTAAGACCTGGTTTAGACCTGGTTTAGACCAAGTTAAGACCTGGTTTAGACCTGGTTCAGACTTAGTTTAGACCTGGTTAAGACCTGGTTTAGACCTGGTTTAGACCAAGTTAAGACCTGGTTTAGACCTGGTTCAGACTTAGTTTAGACCTGGTTTAGAGCTAGTTTAGACCTGGTTCAGTCCTGGATTAGACCTAATTTAGTCCTGGTTAAAACCTGGTTTAATCCTGGTTTAATCCTGGTTTTGTGCTTTGTCTTGAATGATCCGCAGTACAGCATTAAACCTTTCTATCTCCATGGAGACCAAACCAGGACTGAGTTCCAGGTCAGATCTGTGGAGAGGCGACGCCGCTCACAGTCATTGTGTTTTTATTTCTGAGCTCTAAAAGCACCTGTGAGTGAATAAATGTAAAGTCGAGCTGGTTAAAGTCACACTGTGGAACATTCCAGGCAGAGCAGTGACGTATCCATAGAAACGAGCAGGTGACGAACCCCCAAACCAGAAAAGCTCCTGTTTAATGAGTTTAGGAGTGATTTTTTTAATATATATTACAAAAACGTAAACAAGAAAGACAAAAATTTAGACCAGAAAAGTCCGACAAAGATATGTCCAAACCGACAGGCTCCATTTTTAAACTCAGAGGATTTTTTTCTTGGCGTGGTTCCGGTAGTGACGGTACAGGTTTGACTTCCGGTTAAATCTGCGGTTGCACTGGGAGCAGGAAAAGGGCTTCTCTCCTGTGTGGATCAGGATGTGATACTGGAGGTCCGACTTCCTCGCAAAGACTCGCTTACAGAAGGGACAGCTGAAAGGTGAACCGCTGAAAGGTGCGAGGCTCCTGTGAGTCTGCGGGCGGGGCTGAGGCGCGCGACGTTTACGAGCATCCCCCTCGTCCCCTCGGGCCCGGCTCAACAGTTCCACCTCCTCCATGTGCAGGTCCATGTGCCGCTTTAAGCTCTCGGGATCCACAAACGTCTGGTCGCAGATGCAGCACTGGTGAGGCTCCGGGGCCGCGGCGGGTCCTTCGCTCTGCTCTTCGCTCTGCTCTTCGCTCTGCTCTTCGCTCTGCTCCTCGCTCTGCTCCTCGCTCTGTTCTTCGCTCTGCTCTTCGCTCTCTTCTTCCACGTGTCCTTCAGGCTCCATGTTCTCGTCCTGGTCCCTGGTGTCCGGGGCCGGAGCGGAGGGTCCGGCGGAGGGCGTCCAGTCCTCGCAGTTTTCCGTCTCTTCCGAAGCGTCACATTCACTTTTGACCCTGAGCTTCTGTCTGGCCACTCCAGACAAACCTGAGCTCCTCTGATCCAAACACGAGAGAGGAGCCGCCACATCTGCAAAATAAAACAAGAAACCTTTATTTGTCCCACAGTGGGGAAATATGTGAAATAACCCTGTACTTCTCAGACGCCAAACGTGTGTATGTTTCCTTTTCCCGCTGTGAGTGAATCTAACTGGCCACGTTTACATGATGTTTTTTTAATCCGAATTAATAGTTCTGAATTAAAATATTCCTCTTGGAGTTTCCATGGAAATAATAATAGTGAGTTGAGGTTTCCATGGAAACAGGTTAAATGGTCTTTATTTAATAGTTCTCAGCGTCTGGGGGTGGGGAGGGTGCTGATCGGACAGCGACACAAACGTATTTCCGTCTTTGGGAAGAAAACCCACACTTCAGCTGCTCTTTTCTGTCATCTCGGTTTGTCGTTTCGCCGCCGACACAAACACGATCAGAACTTTTTCCGCAGTGGTTCTGATGATAATGAAGCAGCAGCTGGAGAATTCTGTCCTCACACTTTCCGTCTGTGAGCTGAGGAGGAGAAGGGAAGAGTGTGGGAGAAGGAGGAAGAAGACAAACTGAGTGTGAGGCTGCCACACCTCAGCCCACTCCCACATCCCGCTCACAAATCCAAAGAGACGTGGAGGAAAGTCCCAAGAGACGACTGGAGGAGCCGGATCGTCCGGATCGAGTCAGAAGGACGAGCCAACGAGCACCAACCACCGGGATTATTGTGAAGAAGAAGAAACGTTTACAGGATCCAGGAAGAAACTCATTTAAAATTAAAATCAGAATAAACCCACTGACTTCAGGATTAAGATTAACTCACAAGAATCAGTTTCAGCAGAATTCAGAGTTTACAGGGACTTTATAAAGAGGAATTCATTTTTATGCAGAATTTAATTATTTTTATTCGGAATTAAAGCTTCATGTTAAACGTGGCAAATATGAAACGATTTGAACATTTGTGTTTCTTGCAGCTCCTTCAGATCTGATTTAATTTGTCTCATTTTTGTGTCTGTCCTGTGAAACGGGCAGATTTTGTGCATATTAAAAGCTCCACTGTGTAACTTTTCTGGTGGAGGGTCCGTCACCTGCTTGTTTCTATGGATACATCATTGCTCTGCCTGGAATGTTCCACAGTGTGACATTAAACAGACTTTACATTTACTCAATCCCAGGTGGTTTTATAGCTCCAAAAAACAGACGTTCCGAGTGTGAGCGGCGTCGCCTCTCCACAGATCTGACCTGGAGCTTGGTCTGGTTTGGTCTCCATGGAGATAGAAAGGTTTAATGCCGTACTGCGGAACATTCCAGATAAAGCAAGAAAATCTCCATGGAGAAAAGCGTTAGACCGTCCACCGGGAAAGTTACACAACCATTTTTTCTTTAATGCGTTTCCTTCTAATGAACGTTTAAAGCTGCACTGTGTAACTTCTGTGTGGACAGGTTTACCATGTCCTTGTTTCCATGGAGATGTTGCTTTACCCGGAATGTTCCACAGTGTGGACCTTTATTCACTTTACAGGGTTTTTTATTGGTCAAAAACACCTTATACCAATAATACCGACATGTACCAGCACACAAATGTGAGCTCGCCTCTCCGCAGATCTGACTGCTAACGTGGCCCAGTGGCGTTACTCTAACAGATACTCGAGTACAAGTTCCCCCGAATACTTTTCTACTCTTACTCGAGTCATTTCTTGAACCACAACTCGAAAAAACAGAGAGAACAGAGCTGGAGTCGTGTTTTGTTTCATTAACACGTTTAACACACAAACCCTGGAGATTTAGTTCTTCTCTCTGTTCCACCTGGTGATGTCATCATGTGGTGATACAGGAAGTGCTCCACTGTGTTTTTAAACTCCACACACCTTCACTAGAATCGAAACTGTATTTTACCCAAACAAATGACTGGTCAAAAATTGTGATAGTCCTGATTTAGTTCCGGTTTAGTTTTAGTTTAGTCCTGGTTTAGACCTAGTCCTGGTTGAGGCCTGATGTTAGTTACCTGATGCACTTCTGCTTTAGCCCTAGTTTAGTCCAGGTTTAGACCTGGTATAGACCTGAAGTTCTAATTAAGTCCTGGTTTAGACCTGATGTTAGGCCTGGTTTAGTGTTAGTCTGTCTGGTCCTGGTTTAGACCTGATATAGTCCTAGTTAAGTCCTGGTTTAGATCAGATTGGTCCAAAATAGAGACACTGGGACATTTCTTGTATAAACTGGGACAAATCAGTGGTTTTGGATAAATCTGCAGGGACAGGGAGACACAGGGTCAGATCTGGGACTGTCCCGGGGAAATTGGGACGTTTTGGTATCGGCCCAAACCCGGCGCCATGTTCTGGTTCGGTTCGCACAGACTGGGCCTTTCTCCGCTCAGAAACAAAACACAAAAACCCTCCGGAACAAAACAAAACCCTCCGGAGCGCCGCTGCTCCAGAGCCGCTCCAGCGCGCAGTCCAACCCGCCTCCAGTCGCTCCTCTCCGGGTCAGGTCGGTCCGTGCACCCACCTGGTTTGTGCAGCTCGGCTTGTGCGCTCCGGGCCGAGTCCAGGAGCTGCAGGTTCCGCTGGTTCTCCTCTTTGGAGCGGTGCAGTTCCTCCTCATACTCCGCTATCGTCCTCTCGAACAGCGCGAAGATTTCCTCCGCGGCCGCCGAGAGTCGCTCGGACACCAGGGCCCGCAGGTACTCGCTCTTCTTGGACATGTTCGGCGCGGTTCGGCGCGGTTCGGCACGGTTTAGCTTTAGCCTTTAGCCCGAGGAGCTAACGGAGGATCCAGTGGAGCAGCCGCACTTCCGCCTCCAGACGCACCAGCGCGTCTGATTGGCCCGCGCAGCTGTCAATCACACACACAAAGGGACGATTTGATATTATTTAAATATCTTATGATCTGTATGTTTTACGAATAAAATAAAAAAAATGTAAAAATTTAACTCCATTAACTGAGCCCAAGAACATTTTTATATATTTTATTTAATTTGACTTTTTTTTTTTTTTTATAAATCCCTACAGCTATTCAGAGTCTTGGCAAACTGCACACACAAAGGCAAAACACGGGCCAGGAATGAAACCTGGGACCTTCTTGTTGTGAGGCGAGTGCTCGACCCGCTGCACCACAGAGTCACCCACAGAAAATGGATATGAACATTTAATAAACACATTTCATCTGAGACCTGTTATTACAAAACTCTACGTTTATTTTACACCTCCTAAAACAACCACGTACCGACCTCATGTGGAACAAGGAAACAGAAAAGACCCTGAACTGCACCAGGGGCGTCCACTGCTTCAGGCAACACCACAGAGAGGGAAGAAAATACGGTCTATGGCAGGAGTCTCCAACCTTTTCCTCTGATGAGCAAACCAAAAATGCCACGGAGAAACTCATTTCAGTGATCACAAGACAGAGGCGTCCAGCTGCAGCCTTTGGGCGCAGCCGGACGCCTCTAAAACATAAACCAGAGTCCATTTATTAGTGCACAAAGTTGGGCTTCAGAATTCTACACGCACAATGGTAAAAGGCATTTAATTAACCACATTGTTGTTATTCAGCACGATGAGAATAATGCTGAAATCTCTTGGCGACTTATTTGGAAGAAGGTGGAGAGCGTCAGGCAGAGCTTCAGGTTGGAGGCCCCTGGTCTACGGGCAGTCGCCATGTTTTATTTTAATGATATTTACCAATATAAACTTGAGTTGTTCCCTTAGATTTAAGTTCAATGTTGTTAAGAAAAGAATAAAAAAGTTCTCAAATGTTTGTGTAAAAACAAACCAATTTCCTGGTTCTGTGGGTCCGTTTTTATGGCTGAGCCACTTTAGCTGCATTAGTTTTATTTCCATTAGAAACTGGATTCTGTCGACACCAAAGTTTGAACAAACTCCTGATGATCCAGTCCTGACCCTTAATAACATGTAATTACACATTATTACATGGATATAATAATAACGCATCAGATTTACACAGAGCCCCAAAGGCAAATACACACAGACACACACACACACACACAGACACACACACACGCACCACTGTCCCGGTTCCGAGTCTTATCCGGTTCCGAGTCTTATCCGGTTCCGAGTCTTATCCGGTTCCGAGTCTTATCCGGTTCCGAGTCTTATCCGGTTCCGAGTCTTATCCGGGTCCGAGTCTTATCCGGTTCCGAGTCTTATCCGGTTCCGAGTCTTATCCGGTTCCAAGTCTTATCCGGTTCCGAGCCTTATCCGGTTCAGTATTCTGGACCCTCGTGTCACATGAGGAATCAGATCCTGGACATTGAGACACAGATATGGAACAGAGCTGAACATGAAGACGTTTCACAGACGCTCGGACGTTTGAAACGCGCAGGTTTTCCGCACATCTCAGTGGCTGCAGGACGACTGCCTCACATTAAATTATACTAAAACTGTGGCCGTGTGTGTCTCTCTAAAGAGAAATGCACAGAAAGAACTTAAAATCAGTAGTGATAAGAATGAAACCGAAGAGGTCGATGAATTCAAGTATCTGGGGCTTGTTTTAGACTCGAAACTGAAGTTTGAGGCTCATGTTAGAAAAATGTCCAAGTCCATCAAGACAAATGTAAATAGCTTCTGTATGACAGGACCCTGTATATGGACCGGCTCTAGTTCATCTGCTGCTGTGATTTTATGTCCTACTGTTCTGTCGTTCGGGGCCAGGACACAGAATCAGTCCTAAAGCCTCTGACGTCTCTGTAGAAACAAACGCTGAAGGAGTTTGATCAAAACCCAATGACGTGGAATCACTGCAGCGTCACTGACAAATATAAACTGATGACATTTGGTAATTTGATCAGTTTCTCTTTTCTAAAAACATATTCAAGCGTCTCCGTGGCCTCGCTCCTGCTGTAACGTGTCAGTTTATACATAAATACACAAAAGCACGAATGCAAATGGACTCATGGTGTAAAGGGACCAGATTTGTCTCAAATGGCAGAGCCCCTCTTCTTATTGCTTTGTAGACTCTGTATTTTACAAATGTCACTGTTTTTCTATTTGTTGTTCTTGTACTGACATTTTTAAAAGCCAAACCAGGGACGGGGGCCGTAAATGAGCCTGTGCACTGGGAAACAACAGTATCCTAAGTTAAAATGGCTTCAATTATGAACATTTTACTTTATTTGAGCAGATTCAGCTTGACAAGTGAAATGATTTGCCAGTGGAACAAGTGTTTTAATTCATTTAAACATTGTTTCTTATTTTAAGTGTAGTGAGATGTATTTTCATATTTTCAGTACAAAAACACATGTTCCACTGGCAGATCATTTAACTCGTCAAGTGAAATTTACTCATGGTAAAACTTTCTTAATTCAAGTCGTCATAACTTGAGTAGATTGAGTTTTTTGCAGTGTGGCTGA
>CM060660.1:40816126-40818626 GCA_030686955.1 Odontamblyopus rebecca | reverse complement strand
GCTGGAAAGAACCACAAACCTTTGAGTTTTTGGGCAAACGCTCGACCTCTGAATTCAAAGCGCCTGAGTCTGACTCACCTGAGAGACCGGCTCACCTGTGGGACCGGCTCACCTGTGGAACCGGCTCACCTGTGGGACCGGCTCACCTGTGGGACCGGCTCACCTGAGAGACCGGCTCACCTGTGGGACCGGCTCACCTGTGGGACCGGCTCACCTGTGGGACCGGCTCCTGTGGGACCGGCTCCTGTGGGACAGGCTCACCTGTGGGACCGGCTCACCTGTGGGACCATCTCACCTGAGAGACCGGCTCACCTGTGGGACCATCTCACCTGACAGACCGGCTCACCTGAGAGACCGGCTCACCTGTGGGACCGGCTCACCTGTGAGACCGGCTCACCTGTGGGACCGGCTCACCTGAGAGACCGGCTCACCTGTGGGACCGGCTCACCTGTGGAACCGGCTCACCTGTGGAACCGGCTCACCTGTGGGACCGGCTCACCTGTGGGACCGGCTCACCTGAGAGACCGGCTCACCTGACAGACCGGCTCACCCGACAGACCGGCTCACCTGTGGGACCGGCTCACCTGTGAGACCGGCTCCTGTGGGACCGGCTCACCTGTGGGACCGGCTCACCTGTGGGACCGGCTCACCTGTGGGACCGGCTCACCTGTGGGACCGGCTCCTGTGGGACCGGCTCCTGTGGGACCGGCTCACCTGTGGGACCGGCTCACCTGGGGACCGGTTCACCTGTGGGACCGGCTCACCTGTGGGACCGGCTCACCTGTGGGACCGGCTCACCTGAGAGACCGGCTCACCTGAGAGACCGGCTCACCTGACAGACCGGCTCACCCGACAGACCGGCTCACCTGTGGGACCGGCTCCTGTGGGACCGGCTCACCTGAGAGACCGGCTCACCTGTGGGACCGGCTCACCTGAGAGACCGGCTCACCTGTGGGACCGGCTCACCTGTGGAACCGGCTCACCTGTGGAACCGGCTCACCTGTGGGACCGGCTCACCTGGGGACCGGCTCACCTGTGGGACCGGCTCACCTGTGGGACCGGCTCGCCTGTGGGACCGGCTCACCTGTGGGACCGGCTCCTGTGGGACCGGCTCACCTGAGAGACCGGCTCACCTGAGAGACCGGCTCACCTGGGGACCGGCTCCTGTGGGACCGGCTCACCTGTGGGACCGGCTCCTGTGGGACCGGCTCACCTGAGAGACCGGCTCACCTGGGGACCGGCTCACCTGAGAGACCGGCTCACCTGAGAGACCGGCTCACCTGTGGGACCGGCTCTCCTGTGAGACCGGCTCACCTGTGGGACCGGCTCACCTGGGGACCGGCTCCTGTGGGACCGGCTCACCTGTGGGACCGGCTCACCTGTGAGACCGGCTCACCTGGGGACCGGCTCCTGTGGGACCGGCTCACCTGTGGGACCGGCTCACCTGTGGGACCGGCTCACCTGTGGGACCGGCTCACCTGTGGGACCGGCTCACCTGTGGAACCGGCTCACCTGTGGGACCGGCTCACCTGTGGGACCGGCTCACCTGAGAGACCGGCTCACCTGAGAGACCGGCTCACCTGACAGACCGGCTCACCTGTGGGACCGGCTCCTGTGGGACCGGCTCACCTGGGGACCGGGTCACCTGTGGAACCGGCTCACCTGTGGGACCGGCTCACCTGTGGGACCGGCTCCTGTGGGACCGGCTCACCTGTGGGACCGGCTCACCTGTGGGACCGGCTCACCTGCGGACCGGCTCCTGTGAGACCGGCTCACCTGTGGGACCGGCTCCTGTGGGACCGGCTCACCTGTGGGACCGGCTCACCTGTGGGACCGGCTCACCTGTGGGACCGGCTCCTGTGGGACCGGCTCACCTGTGGGACCGGCTCACCTGAGAGACCGGCTCACCTGACAGACCGGCTCACCTGACAGACCGGCTCACCTGTGGGACCGGCTCACCTGTGAGACCGGCTCACCTGAGAGACCGGCTCACCTGTGGAACCGGCTCACCTGTGGAACCGGCTCACCTGTGGGACCGGCTCACCTGTGGAACCGGCTCACCTGTGGGACCGGCTCACCTGAGCGACCGGCTCACCTGTGGCCCCGGCTCACCTGTGGCCCCGGCTCCTGTGGGACCGGCTCCTGTGGGACCGGCTCACCTGTGGGACCGGCTCACCTGGGGACCGGCTCACCTGTGGGACCGGCTCACCTGTGGGACCGGCTCCTGTGGGACCGGCTCCTGTGGGACCGGCTCACCTGTGGGACCGGCTCCCCTGTGGGACCGGCTCACCTGTGGACCGGCTCCCTGTGGGACCGGCTCCCTGTGGGACCGGCTCCTGTGGGACCGGCTCACCTGTGAGACCGGCTCCTGTGGGACCGGCTCACCTGTGGGACCGGCTCACCTGTGGGACCGGCTCACCTGAGAGACCGGCTCACCTGTGGGACCGGCTCACCTGTGGGACCGGCTCACCTGTGGGACCGGCTCCTGTGGGACCGGCTC
>CM060660.1:40801126-40808626 GCA_030686955.1 Odontamblyopus rebecca | reverse complement strand
AATATGACGACATCAGAACCAGAAACAAAAGCGATGTGGTTCAAAAGGCCTGAAAAGATCGGCTTTGACAACAGACGCTTCCACTGGGAAATCAAACATGGAGGTTTGATGCTCACTTTTTCGGAGGACCTTTGCAGCAAACATTACATGATGACCGGAAGTTCCAGATTCGGGATGCTTGTATACAAAAAATGCTAATGACGCTAATATGCTAATGATGCTAATATGCTAATATGCTAATGATGCTAGTGATGCTAGTGATGCTAATGACGCTAATATGCTAATGATGCTAGTGATGCTAATGATGCTAATGATGCTAATATGCTAATGATTCTAATGATGCTAATGACGCTAATGATGCGAATGATGCTAATGATGCTAATGATGCTAATGATGCTAATGATGCTTCTGAAGTATCTGAAACTGAACCAATTCAGATCTGAACCGGTCTCAGTCTCAGGCGGGGCCTCTCTCTAGCGCCACCTCTGGCCCAGACCTGAAACAACAGAACACAGCACAACAACAGGTCAGAAACCGGGACTAAACCAGGACTAAACCAGGAATAAACCAGGACTAAACCAGGTCTAAACCAGGACTAAACCAGGACTAAACCAGGAATAAACCAGGACTAAACCAGGTCTAAACCAGGTTCTAAACCAGGACTGAACATGACTAAACCAGGACTAAACCAGGAGTTAACCAGGTCTAAACCAGGACAAAACCAGGACTAAACCAGGACTAAACCAGGACTAAACCAGGACTAAACATGACTAAACCAGGACTAAACCAGGTCTAAACATGACTAAACCAGGACTAAACCAGTTCTAAACCAGGACTAAACCAGGACTAAACCAGGTCTAAACCAGGACTAAACCAGGACTAAACCAGGACAAAACATAGACTAAACCAGGACTAAACCAGGTCTAAACCAGGACTAAACCAGGACTAAACCAGGTCTAAACCAGGACTAAACCAGGACTAAACCAGGCCTAAACCAGGTCTAAACCAGGACAAAACCAGGACTAAACCAGGACTAAACATGACTAAACCAGGACTAAACCAGTTCTAAACCAGGACTAAACCAGGACTAAACCAGGACTAAACCAGGTCTAAACCAGGACTAAACCAGGTCTAAACATGACTAAACCAGGACTAAACCAGGTCTAAACATGAATAAACCAGGACTAAACCAGGTCTAAACCAGGACTAAACCAGGTCTAAACCAGGACAAAACATGACTAAACCAGGACAAAACCAGGTCTAAACATGACTAAACCAGGACAAAACCAGGTCTAAACCAGGACTAAACCAGGACTAAACCAGGACTAAACAAGGTCTAAACCAGGACTAAACCAGGACTAAACCAGGACTAAACCAGGTCTAAACATGACTAAACCAGGACAAAACCAGGTCTAAACCAGGACTAAACCAGGTCTAAACATGAATGAACCAGGACTAAACCAGGTCTAAACCAGGACTAAACGAGGACTAAACCAGGTCTAAACATGACTAAACCAGGACTAACCCAGGTCTAAAAATGTATAAACCAGGTCTAAACCAGGTCTAAACCAGGACTAAACCAGGTCTAAACATGTACAAACCAGGAAAAAACCAGGACTAAACCAGGACAAAACCAGGACTAAAACAGGTCAAAACAATGACTAAACCTGGTAAAAAACAGGTCTAAACCAGGACTAAACCAGGTCTAAATCAGGACTAAACCAGGTCTAAACCAGGACTAAACCAGGACTAAACCAGGACTAAACCAGGTCTAAACCAGGTCTAAAGCAGGACAAAACCAGGACTAAACCAGGACTAAACAAGGTCTAAACCAGGACTAGACCAGGTCTAAACCAGGACTAAACCAGGACTAAACCAGGTCTAAACATGACTAAACCAGGTCTAAACCAGGTCTAAACCAGGACTAAACCAGGACTAAACCAGGTCTAAACCAGGACTAAACCAGGTCTAAACCAGGACTAAACCAGGACTAAACCAGGACTAAACCAGGTCTAAACCAGGACTAAACCAGGACTAAACAAGGTCTAAACCAGGACTAAACCAGGTCTAAACCAGGACTAAACCAGGACTAAACCAGGTCTAAACATGAATAAAACAGGTCTAAACCAGGACTAAACCAGGACTAAACCAGGTCTAAACCAGGTCTAAACCAGGACTAAACCAGTACTAAACCATGACTAAACATGACTAAACCAGGACTAAACCAGTTATAAACCAGGACTAAACCAGGTCTAAACCAGGACTAAACCAGGACTAAACCAGGACAAAACCCGGACTAAACCAGGTGTAAACCAGGACTAAACCAGGTCTAAACCAGGACAAAACCAGGACTAAAACAGTACTAAACCAGGACTAAACCAGGTCTAAACCACGACTAAACCAGAACTAAACCGGGACTAAACCAGTACTAAACCAGGTCTAAACCAGGACTAAACATAGGCTAAACCAGGACTAAACCAGGTCTAAACCAGGACTAAACCAGGACTAAACCAGTTCTAAACCAGGACTAAATCAGGACTAAACCAGGCCTAAACCAGGTCTAAACCAGGACTAAACATGACTAAACCAGGACTAAACCAGTTCTAAACCAGGACTAAACCAGGACTAAACCAGGACTAAACCAGGTCTAAACCAGGACTAAACCAGGTCTAAACCAGGTCTAAACCAGGACTAAACCAGGACTAAACCAGGTCTAAACCAGGTCTAAACCAGGTCTAAACCAGGACTAAACCAGGACTAAACCAGGTCTAAACCAGGACTAAACCAGGTCTAAACCAGGACTAAACCAGGAATAAACCAGGACTAAACCAGGACTAAACCAGGTCTAAACCAGGACTAAACCAGGTCTAAACCAGGACTAAACCAGGACTAAACCAGGTCTAAACCAGGTCTAAACCAGGACTAAACCAGGACTATACCAGGACTAAACCAGGTCTAAACCAGGTCTAAACCAGGACTAAACCAGGGCTAAACCAGGTCTAAACCAGGACTAAACCAGGACTAAACCAGGACTAAACATGACTAAACCAGGACTAAACCAGGACTAAACCAGGTCTAAACCAGGACTAAACCAGGTCTAAACCAGGTCTAAACCAGGACTAAACCAGGTCTAAACCAGGTCTAAACCAGGACTAAACCAGGATTAAACCAGGTCTAAACCAGGACTAAACCAGGACTAAACCAGGACTAAACCAGGACTAAACCAGGTCTAAACCAGGACTAAACCAGAACTAAACCAGGACTAAACCAGGTCTAAACCAGGACTAAACCAGGACTAAACCAGGACTAAACCAGGTCTAAACCAGGACTAAACTAGGACTAAACCAGGACTAAACCAGGAATAAACCAGGTCTAAACAAGGACTAAACTAGGACTAAACTAGGACTAAACCAGGTCTAAACCAGGACTAAACCAGGACTAAACCAGGTCTAAACCAGGACTAAACCAGGACTAAACCAGGTCTAAAAAAAGGACTAATCCAGGACTAAACATGAATAAACCAGGTTTAAACCAGGAATAAACCAGGACTAAACCAGGACTAAACCAGGTCTAAACCAGGTCTAAACCAGGACTAAACCAGGATTAAACCAGGACTAAACCAGGACTACACCAGGATTAAACCAGGATTAAACCAGGACTAAACCAGGACTGATCCAGGACTAAACCAGGACTAAACCGGGACTAGACCAGGTCTAAACCAGGACTATACCAGGACTGAACCAGGGCTAAATCAGGGACTAAACAAGGGCTAAAACAGGACTAAACCAGGACTAAACCAGGTCTAAACCAGGACAAAACCAGGTCTAAACCAGAATAATCCAGGACTAAACCAGGACTAAACCAGAATAATCCAGGACTAAACCAGGACTAAACCAGCTCTAAACCAGGTCTAAACCAGAATAAACCAGGACAAATCCAGGACAAAACCAGTCCTAAACATGACTAAACCAGGACAAAACCAGGTCTAAGACAGGTCTAAAGCAGACCTAAAGCAGACCTAACCCAGGACTAAACCAGGTCTAAACCAGGTCTAAACCAGGTCTAAACCAGGACTAAACCAGGTTTAAACCAGGTCTAAACCAGGACTAAACCAGGGCTAAGCCAGGTCTAAACCAGGACTAAACCAGGTCTAAACCAGGACTAAACCAGGGCTAAGCCAGGTCTAAACCAGGACTAAACCAGGTCTAAACCAGGACTAAACATGACTAAACCAGATCTAAACCAGGACTAAACCAGGACTAAACCAGGTCTAAACCAGGACTAAACCAGGTCTATAGTCAGGACCTTGCAGTAGTAGTAGTACATCGGGAGGATGTACAGGAGCTTCAACAGAAGAATCACCATGACTCTGATGATCAGGTCTGAGTCTGACTCTGCAACACAAAAGAACCCGGATCAGACCAGGACCAGGACCAGGACTCTCCACTGACCCTCTCCTGAGTCTGTATGTGGACGTACCTCCCAGGGAGAGCTGGAGGATGGAGCTCTGAGAGGAGAAGCTGTGGTTGAACACCTGCAGGAGGTAAACACAGGTGTAGTTTCCTTTGTGGGCGTGGCCAGCGTCAGAGAACAGGAAGTGGGCGGAGTGATTGACGGCGGGCAGGGTGCGGTTCTGAGCGGGGGGCTCGGCGGGAGAGAGGAGCCGGAAGGAGCCGCCCGGGTACTGTGGCTCCACGGAGCATTGGACCCTGAACTTTGAGCCCAGCTGCAC
Organism: Odontamblyopus rebecca; assembly: GCA_030686955.1. Taxonomy (NCBI): domain Eukaryota; kingdom Metazoa; phylum Chordata; class Actinopteri; order Gobiiformes; family Gobiidae; genus Odontamblyopus; species Odontamblyopus rebecca. Next base: position 40,803,894 of record CM060660.1, on the reverse strand, counting down.
CCGCAGCCCCTGAGGCCGGACCTCAGAGGCCCCGTCAGACACAGACACGGAGATGACTGGACGATTCAGGAGGTCTGTGGAGAGACGGGATTGGACAGGTCAGTGTGTGTGTGTGTGTGTGTGTGTGTGTGTGTGTGTGTTACACTCCTCTGGAGCAACTAGAAAACTCATCTGAGAGACACAAAAATGTAAATCAGAGTTTTACCTGAACACACCACCTCCAGACCCCAGGAAGAGGAGTATGAACCAGAGACACATCCTCTCACTGAAGACTTCTTCACACAGTCAGATGTGACCCTCCACACAGAACTCTGTGGAAAACCATCTCTTTGTTCTCCATAAACAGCAGAGCCACAGTCCAGGTCTCTGCACACACCAGCTGTGTCCAACTGGTCCCAGTATCTAAAGGGCTCCACCTCCACCACCACCACCACATCCACCCGTCTCCACTCTCCTCTGTGTTTCACCTCCACAGTCCCAGCACAGCGACTGGCCCCTCCCACCAGCCTGAGCGGCTCTGAACAGACAAGAGACAGAGTGAAGCCCCGCCCCTTTACCTGTGCACTGAAGCCCCGCCCCTTTACCTGTGCAGGTGAGGTTGACAGCGGCTCCAGAGGAGCAGGTCCTTGAGTCGGAGCGGGGACAGTCCATCAGAGCAGACTCATGGCCCTCACAGTGGAACGTCTGCCCCAGAGGAGAGAGCGCCCCCTGGAGGAGAGAAGGAGCCCCACAGCCCAGCTCCCTGCACAGCACCTCTGCCCCCCGCTGGCCCAAGTCCCCGTCACAGACCCCGGTCCAGGACCCGTTCCAGATCTGCACTGATCCTGAGCACAGACCGGACCCTGAGACCAGACCGGACCCCGAGACCAGACCGGACCCCGAGACCAGACCGGACCCCGAGACCAGACCGGACCCTGAGACCAGACCGGACCCCGAGACCAGACCGGACCCCGAGACCAGACCGGACCCCGAGACCAGACGCACAGAGTCTGTGGACACACACGAGACATCAGCACTTTGAGCCGATAGGACGCACACGTGTGTGACACAGAGGTGTGTGTGTGTGTGATACAGAGGTGTGTGTGTGTGTGATACAGAGGTGTGTGTGTGTGTGTGTGTGTGTGTGTGTGTGAGATACAGAGGTGTGTGTGTATGTGTGATACAGAAGTGTGTGTGTGTGTGTGATACAGAAGTGTGTGTGTGTGTGTGTGATACAGAAGTGTGTGTGATACAGAAGTGTGTCTGTGTGTGTGATACAGAAGTGTGTGTGTGTGTGTGCGTGTGTGTGTGTGTGTTACACTCCTCTGGAGCAAATAGAAAAATCATCTGAGAGACACAAAATGTAAATCAGAGTTTTACCTGAACACACCACCTCCAGACCCGAGGAAGAGGAGGAGGATGAATCAAGGACACATCCTCTCACTGAAGACTTCTTCACACAGTCATATGAGACCCTCCACACAGAACTGTGTGGAAAACCATCTCTTTGTTCTCCATAAACAGCAGAGCCACAGTCCAGGTCTCTGCACACACCAGCTGTGTCCAACTGGTCCCAGAGTCTATAGGACACCACCCCCACATCCACCCGTCTCCACTCTCCTCTGTACTTCACCTCCACGGTCCCAGCACAGCGACTGGCCCCTCCCACCAGCCTGAGCGGCTCTGAACAGACAAGAGACAGAGTGAAGCCCCGCCCCTTTACCTGTGCACTGAAGCCCCGCCCCTTTACCTGTGCAGGTGAGGGTGACAGCGGCTCCAGAGGAGCAGGTCCTTGAGTCGGAGCGGGGACAGTCCATCAGAGCAGACTCATGGCCCTCACAGTGGAACGTCTGCCCCAGAGGAGAGAGCGCCCCCTGGAGGAGAGAAGGAGCCCCACAGCCCAGCTCCCTGCACAGCACCTCTGCCCCCCGCTGGCCCAAGTCCCCGTCACAGACCCCGGTCCAGGACCCGTTCCAGATCTGCACTGATCCTGAGCACAGACCGGACCCCGAGACCAGACCGGACCCCGAGACCAGACCGGACCCCGAGACCAGACCGGACCCCGAGACCAGACCGGACCCCGAGACCAGACCGGACCCTGAGACCAGACCGGACCCCGAGACCAGACCGGACCCCGAGACCAGACCGGACCCCGAGACCAGACGCACAGAGTCTGTGGACACACACGAGACATCAGCACTTTGAGCCAATAGGACGCACACGTGTGTGACATCACTGCTGTACTGCAGATTTATGTGTGTGTGACACAGAGGTGTGTGTGTGTGTGTGTGTGTGTGTGTGTGTGTGTGTCTGTGTGTGTGTGTGTGTCTGTGTGTGTGTGTCTGTGTGTGTGTGTGTCTGTGTGTGTGTGTGTGTGTGTGTGTGTGTGTCTGTGTGTGTGTGTGTCTGTGTGTGTGTGTGTGTGTGTGTGTGTCTGTGTGTGTGTGTGTCTGTGTGTGTGTGTGTGTGTGTATGTGTGTATGTGTGTGTGTGAGTGTATGTGTGCGTGTGTGTGGTACAGAGGTGTGTGTGTGTGTATGTGGTACAGAGGTGTGTGTGTATGTGTGTGTGAGTGTGAGAGTGTGTGTCTGTGTCTGTGTGTGTCTGTGTCTGTGTGTGTGTCTGTGTCTGTGTGTGTGTCTGTGTGTGTGTGTCTGTGTGTGCGTGTGTCTGTGTGTGTGTGTCTGTGTGTGTGTGTGTGTGTGTGTGTGTGTGTGTGTCTGTGTGTGTGTGTGTCTGTGTGTGTGTGTGTGTGTGTGTGTGTATGTGTGTGTGTGTCTGTGTGTGTG
>CM060660.1:40788626-40793626 GCA_030686955.1 Odontamblyopus rebecca | reverse complement strand
AAGAAAAGCAAAAGTTTGACTTGATGGGACCAATGCTACTGCTGAGTGACGTCACTGATTCACAGTTTTCTGCTTTGGTCACGCACACGTACAGCGCTCGGCCAAAGCACAAACCCGTGTGAATGATGATGTCACTCAGGAGTACGACTTCATCAGTCCAGTCAAATTAACCTGACTAAAAAAAAACTGTGTTCAGTTTGTTTTCCTGTTCTACTGAAACAATCTGATGAAGGTCCAGCACCAAAACGTCTGAGCTGAATAAAAATGCTCTGTTCCCCTGGTGCTCTTCCACTCAGGGACTGCCCACATAGACTGTATTGTACTGTAAAAAAACAGAGGATTTAAATAAGAGAGCGTCATGTTGTGTCTGAATGTCTCTTCCAGGCCGGGCGGCTGAGGCCAAAAGAAAATGGAGCGAGCAGGAAGTAACTGCTGTGGAGTCAAAGTTGGGAAGGTATTGACTCACTTGTGCTGATTCTGCTTTTTATTGGAGGTTTTCAGATTCTAGAAGGTGATGATGTCAGACCTGCAGATGGAGGCAGGGGCCTGTCCTCCCTGTTAGTTACACTGCACTTTACCATGAAATATCCAAAAGGTAAATGCACAAATGTTGAACTTGGTATTTTCTATTATTGACTAAACCCAAGAACTCAATGTATTACATCATAATTTAGCATTTTTACACTTTTTATTTTAGCTGCCCCCGTCTGCCTTCTTTAGCATTGGCCCATAGAATGCTGTGATGTTTCTGAAGCCCAGCATTATTATAGCACTGTTCTTTATTGTCATTGTGATACTTTCTTCCTTGTGGCTGCTGTTTCTCATTGCTGTTTGTTTCATACTATTGTATATAGTATCTCTGATGTTAGATGTTGTCCTCTTACTACATGGGTTCCGTCTCGTTGCTGCTTCTGTTGTATTTATACTTTGTCTTGTTTTATCCTTCCCTTTTTCTTGTTCTTGCTGATTGTTGACACTGTACTGTCTGTTCCTGCTCACTGTCGTGTTACTGCATGTTTTCATTTGTTTTAGTGCACGGCTTCCTACATTTGTCTCCTTGTTGTAAGTAATATTAAAATGAATCCTTTCCTCTTATCCTAAGGCACATCAAACTGGGCACAGCCCCTGGAAAGGAGGAGTGTGAGGAGAGCATCAGAAGCTGCCCTGATGCTCTGGGGGACAGGGACGGGAGGGCAGTTAAGTACTTTGTGAGAAACAAGATGGATCTCTGACCAGAAACACTTGTTCAAATCTGCTTTCTGATTTTGTTTGTCAGTATATTTGGCATTTTAGCTTTTTGGCTGTTCTGTGTTCTAAATGCTAAATACAGAAGCACCTAGACAGAGTTCTGTTGTTGTGAAACAATAAATCTACTTTAAAAAGACAACAGTATAGTATATTTATTGGAAGTAGTGAAATTCACAGTTCCATGGTCAGAAAACTACCTTTTAAAGTATAAGACGTATTTCTATGGCACTTTTCACAGACAGAGGTTACGAGGTGTTTCCATGTCCGGGATAAGCACATATACCAGAGCGGCACAGAGTAGATCTGTCCAAACGCCTAGAGGTGGGTCTGGGCTATTACAGCGTCTACAGGCACAGGAGCTGTTGGGTGGAAGGGGCATTCACATGGTAAAACGGTAGGATGGCTCATACTCACAGCCCATGTTGGTCCTAACATGGTTCACACACACGAGTTGGCCCCGCCTTGGGGGGGCGGGCACAAAGGTCCTAACATGGTTCACACACACGAGTTGGCCCCGCCTTGGGGGGGCGGGCACAAAGGTCCTAACATGCTGCCAAAAATTGGTTTGGTTTTCATGATGTGTGTATCCTTAGTTTCAAGTGCCTGTGTTAAAATAGATTTTTTTTCTGAACCTGTAGGTGTAACTGTTTTCCCTCTAGAATGACAGGAAAGCAGGGTCCCCACAATGGATGGCCCTACCCAGAGTCCTTACAAGGTCACAAATGCAGGTGTGTGTGTGTGTGTGTTTGTTTGTTTGTTTGTTTGTTTGGTTTGTTTGTTTGTTTGTTTGTTACACTCCTCTGGAGCAACTGGTAAAAATATGTGACACAAAATGTGAATCAGAGTTTTACCTGAACACACCACCTCCAGACCCGAGGAAGAGGAGGAGGATGGACCAGAGACACATCCTCTCACTGAAGACTTCTTCACACAGACAGGTGAGACCCTCCACACAGAACTCTGTGGAAAATCATCTCTTCGTTCTCCATGAACAGCAGAGCCACAGTCCAGGTCTCTGCACACACCAGCTGTGTCCAACTGGTCCCAGTCTCCATAGGGCACCTCCACCCGTCTCCACTCTCCTCTGTGTTTCACGTGCACAGTCCCAGCACAGCGACTGGCCCCTCCCACCAGCCTGAGCGGCTCTGAACAGACAAGAGACAGAGTGAAGCCCCGCCCCTTTACCTGTGCACTGAAGCCCCGCCCATTTACCTGTGCAAACACACACTCCTCTCAATGAGGAGGTTGTGGGTTAGATTCCTGCTCTGTGTGAGTGTGTTGCTGAGTGGTTCTTACCTGTTGAGCTGTTTGCTGCCAGGACCCCTGCACACAAGACCCCTGCACACAGGACCCCTGCACACAGAGTTCATGTTACAAAATGGCGTCTGTTAGTCACATGACATAGAGCTGTGCACAAAATGGCGGCTGTTCTGGGACAGGAAGAGACTGTGGTGCAGCGTGACGCCGCTGTGACATACAGTCCCTGACAAAAGTCTTGTCTCTGATCCATTTTGTAGAAATAAAAGTTTATAACCTGACGTTAAATTAATCGATTGGTTTTAGAAATGTCTCATATTAAAGCTGAAACCTCCCAAATTATGCTCAATATACTGAAATAAATTTGCTTCACTGAAGAAACACTGATCATTTCATGAACACAGAAAGGTCAGATTTTGGCAGGACAAAAGTCTAAAACACACATCCACACACAGACTCACACACACACACACATAAACACACACACATAAACACACACACACATACAGATACACACACACACATACACACATATACACACACACATACACACATATACACACACACGCACACATAGATAAACACACACGCACACATATAAAGACGCACACATATAAACACGCACACATAAACACACACACATACACACATATAAACACACACGCACACATATAAACACACACACATGAACACATACATACACACATATACACATACACACAGACACACACAAACGCAGACATATAAGCACACATACACACACGCATATATACACACATAAACACACATACACGCACACACAAAAACACACACACATAAACAGACATACACATAGACACACACACATAAACACACACACACGCACACATATAAACACACATAAACACACAGATACACACACACAAACACACATACATACACACATATACACAGACACACACATACACACGCAGACATATAAACACACGCACACACACATACACACACGCATATATACACATATAAACACACACACAAACACACACACATAAACATATACACACATTACCACACACAGACACACACACACATGCACTCACACATACACGCACACACATAAACACACACAGACACACGTACACACCCACACACACACACACACACAGATACACACACAGATACACACACACATAAACACACATACACACGTACAGACACACACACACATGAACACACACACATAAACACACACATAAACACACACACATACACGCACGCACACGTATAAACACACACACAGATACACACACACACATAAAAACACACACATACACACACAGAGAGAGAGATACTCACACAGAAACACAAACAAACATATACACACACACATACACTAACACACACACACATATCCACACACAGACACACACACACTCACACATACACACACACACACAGACTCACACTCACACATATAAACACAAACACGTATACACAGGCACACATATAAACCCACACACAGATACGCACACATACAAACACACACATAAACACACACATACACGCGCACACACACACAAACACACACATACACACACACATACACACACACAAACACACACGCACACACATAAACACACACAGAGACACACACCCACATAAACAACGATACAGATACACATACACACCGAAACACATAAACACACACACATACACACACACAAACACACACACATAAACATATACACACATTACCACACACATACACACCGAAAGACACAGACACACACATACACGCACACACCCACATAAACACACACAGACACACACACATACACACTGAAAGACATAAACACACACACATACACACGTACACACACGTACACATACACACACACACGTACACACACGTACACATACACACACACACATGCACACATATAAACACAAACACATATACACACACACGCACACATACACACACACACACATAAACACACACACAAACACACACACATATAACACACACAGATACACACACATAAACACACATACACACATACACACACACACAGATACACGCACATACACACACACACACAGATACACACACACACACAGATACACACTAGGGCTGCAACAACTAATCGACAATCGATTAAAATCGACTATTAAAATAGTTGGCAACTAATTTAGTAGTCGATTAGTTGACTAGTTCACGTGACAAAGTCCAAGCGGGAGAATCGGGTGTTGTGAGACGTGTCTATATTGTGTCTATAGCTCAGTGCAGGAGAGAGAGAGAGGTGAGTGATTGCGTGCGCGCGCCGGGGCGCGCTGGATGTATGTCCGCGCGGAGCAGTGGAGCCGGTCTCGCTCCGTGTGTGTGTGTCCGCGTGTGCTCTCAGGGATCGGGCACGGCGATCGGGCACGTAGAGGGTAAAAGGTGCTACTCCTACAGTGTAGTGAGCTAATAAAGCCCCACTCTGCAGCGAAACTGCCTCCTTTTATTTACATTT
>CM060660.1:40756126-40783626 GCA_030686955.1 Odontamblyopus rebecca | reverse complement strand
ACGCCGGAGGAACAGGAGCAGCACCCCGAGGAACATGTCCGAGAACCGGGTCTGAACCGGGTCTGAACCGGGTCTGAACCGGGTCTGAACCGGGTCTGAACCAGGACTGAAGCAGGACTGAAGCAGAACTGAACCAGGACTGAAGCAGGACTGAAGCAGAACTGAACCAGGACTGAAGCAGAACTGAAGCAGAACTGAACCAGGACTGAACCAGGACTGAAGCAGGACTGAACCAGGTCTGAACCAGGTCTGAACCAGGACTAACCCAGGACTGAACCAGGTCTGAGTCTGGTCTTTGAGCATCCTGTTTTTGAACACGTTTTTATCTCTTGATCGTTTGTGGTTTTTCTCGTGAAGACGACACTGTGAAATCAGATGTAAAACTTTCCAGAACAGCTCGTCCTCCGTTATCGTTCTGTCTCACACTGGTCCAGGGCGTCATGGCAACCAACGAGCCAATCAGGAGCGAGACTGTGGAGGGTAACGTCCTCAAACGTGCAGGGACGACGTGTCCAACCTCCTCAGGCGTGTTTCTGATGAGGAACAGTGAGAACATGGAGGACAGATCACACTCCCTCTTCAGGAGCAGGAGGACTTTATTCAGTCCTTTTGCAGCACTACAAAAACAGAGACTCCAGCCCCGTGGATCAGGACCCAAAAGGTTTAGGCTGAAGTAAAAGTCCTTCTAACACCAAACCCTGTTTGACAGAACTGCACAAAGAAAAGCAGCGCAGTTTACAGTTTCACTCACGACTTCCTGTAAATATAAGAGGCTGTTGTGGATTTTTGGACTGCAAACAATAAAAAGTGGAAAGTCTTGAATCAGGGTTTACAGAACCACAGTTACAGAAATCACTGTCCCTCGGAGGTCCGTCTCTCCCTAAGCTGCCCACACAGTGACAGACACAGAGGTTCTGTACCCGGCAAGGAGGCATTACGCAGCATGAGGGACTTCTATAGGATAAGGCCTAATCCACCCAAAAGGAAGATAGTCATCAAACCAGAGACAACTGTTGGGAACGTGATGGAAGCAGCAGTTGTCTTCACAGCGGCTGATGGGAAGGATCCACACTCTGGGTCCTACAGAACAAAGTGACCTCCATAAGACACACAAAAAGCAGCAAACGGCGTCACAGCATCAGTGAGCTGCATCAGTCCTCACGTCACCATTTACCCAATTTACAACTCTAAACCGTAACAGAACAGTAAAGAGGCACAAACCCTAACAGAACAGTAAAGAGGCACAAACCCTAACAGAACAGTAAAGAGGCACAAACCCTAACAGAACAGTAAAGAGGCACAAACCGTAACAGAACAGTAAAGAGGCACAAACCCTAACAGAACAGTAAAGAGGCACAAACCCTAACAGAACAGTAAAGAGGCACAAACTGTAACAGAACAGTAAAGAGGCACAAACCCTAACAGAACAGTAAAGAGGCACAAACCCTAACAGAACAGTAAAGAGGCACAAACTGTAACAGAACAGTAAAGAGGCACAAACCCTAACAGAACAGTAAAGAGGCACAAACCCTAACAGAACAGTAAAGAGGCACAAACCGTAACAGAACAGTAAAGAGGCACAAACCCTAACAGAACAGTAAAGAGGCACAAACCCTAACAGAACAGTAAAGAGGCACAAACCCTAATAGAACAGTAGAGGCACAGGGTCATGGGAACAGGCAGTGTGGAAGGGTTCACCCACAGACTAAATACAAACTACAACTGTGAACAATAATCTCATGGACTCATTTCATACTTAATGCTGCTACACTTAAAGTGCCAAATGTTCCTCTCAGTCGCCTTGGATGCTGCTGCTCTGTTTTATGACACAAACTGCAGAAACTCTGCAGATTCCCAGGGTAAAACTGTCAGCTAAAGAAAACATTTAAACTGGACAATAGTAAATCTGTGGTGAGACTCTCAGACCCTCAGACTGTCAGAAAAACCCTCTGATCGACGATCTCAAACTCACAGACTCAGACTCACAGACTCACACAGACTCACAGACTCAGACTCACAGACTCTCACAGACTCACAGACTCACAGACTCACAGACTCACAGACTCACAGACTCTCACAGACTCACAGACTCACACAGACTCACAGACTCACACAGACTCACAGACTCAGACTCTCACAGACTCACAGACTCACAGACTCACAGACTCACAAACTCACAGACTCACACAGACTCACAGACTCACACAGACTCACACAGACTCAGACTCTCACAGACTCACACAGACTCACAGACTCACAGACTCAGACTCACAGACTCAGACTCACAGACTCACACAGACTCTCACAGACTCACAGACTCAGACTCACAGACTCACACAGACTCACAGACTCTCACAGACTCTCACAGACTCACAGACTCAGACTCACAGACTCAGACTCACAGACTCACACAGACTCACAGACTCTCACAGACTCACAGACTCACAGACTCAGACTCACAGACTCACAGACTCAGACTCTCACAGACTCACAGACTCAGACTCTCACAGACTCACAGACTCACAGACTCAGACTCACAGACTCACACAGACTCACAGACTCTCACAGACTCTCACAGACTCAGACTCACAGACTCACACAGACTCACAGACTCTCACAGACTCACAGACTCAGACTCACAGACTCACAGACTCAGACTCTCACAGACTCACAGACTCATACTAAGACTCACAGACTCAGACTCTCACAGACTCACAGACTCAGACTCTCACAGACTCACAGACTCACAAACTCAGACTCAGACTCTCACAGACTCACAGACTCACAAACTCAGACTCTCACAGACTCACAGACTCACTCACAGACTCACAGACTCAGACTCACAGACTCTCACAGACTCACAGACTCAGACTCACAGACTCTCAGACTCTCACAGACTCACAGACTCACAGACTCACAGACTCTCACAGACTCACAGACTCAGACTCACAGACTCACAGACTCAGACTCACAGACTCACAGACTCTCACAGACTCACAGACTCAGACTCACAGACTCACACAGACTCACAGACTCTCACAGACTCTCACAGACTCAGACTCACAGACTCAGACTCACAGACTCACACAGACTCACAGACTTTCACAGACTCACAGACTCACAGACTCAGACTCTCACAGACTCACAGACTCACAGACTCATACTCAGACTCACAGACTCAGACTCTCACAGACTCACAGACTCACAGACTCAGACTCTCACAGACTCACAGACTCACAAACTCACAGACTCAGACTCTCACAGACTCAGACTCTCACAGACTCACAGACTCACAAACTCAGACTCAGACTCTCACAGACTCACAGACTCACAGACTCACAAACTCAGACTCTCACAGACTCACAGACTCAGACTCACAGACTCACAGACTCAGACTCACAGACTCACAGACTCTCACAGACTCACAGACTCAGACTCACAGACTCTCAGACTCTCACAGACTCACAGACTCACAGACTCTCACAGACTCTCACAGACTCACAGACTCAGACTCACAGACTCAGACTCACAGACTCACAGACTCTCACAGACTCACAGACTCAGACTCACAGACTCACACAGACTCACAGACTCTCACAGACTCTCACAGACTCACAGACTCAGACTCACAGACTCAGACTCACAGACTCACACAGACTCTCACAGACTCACAGACTCAGACTCACAGACTCACAGACTCAGACTCTCACAGACTCACAGACTCAGACTCTCACAGACTCACAGACTCAGACTCACAGACTCTCACAGACTCTCACAGACTCACAGACTCAGACTCACAGACTCAGACTCACAGACTCACACAGACTCACAGACTCTCACAGACTCACAGACTCACAGACTCATACTCAGACTCACAGACTCAGACTCTCACAGACTCACAGACTCAGACTCTCACACTCACAGACTCAGACTCTCACAGACTCACAGACTCAGACTCTCACAGACTCACAGACTCACAAACTCAGACTCAGACTCTCACAGACTCACAGACTCAGACTCTCACAGACTCACAAACTCTCACAGACTCACAGACTCTCACAGACTCTCACAGACTCAGACTCACAGACTCACAGACTCAGACTCACAGACTCTCACAGACTCACAGACTCAGACTCACAGACTCTCAGACTCTCACAGACTCACAGACTCACAGACTCTCACAGACTCACAGACTCAGACTCACAGACTCAGACTCACAGACTCACAGACTCTCACAGACTCACAGACTCAGACTCACAGACTCTCACAGACTCTCACAGACTCACAGACTCACAGACTCAGACTCTCACAGACTCACAGACTCATACTCAGACTCACAGACTCAGACTCTCACAGACTCACAGACTCAGACTCTCACAGACTCACAGACTCAGACTCTCACAGACTCACAGACTCACAAACTCAGACTCTCACAGACTCACAGACTCAGACTCAGACTCTCACAGACTCACAGACTCAGACTCTCACAGACTCACAGACTCAGACTCTCACAGACTCACAGACTCAGACTCACAGACTCTCACAGACTCACAGACTCAGACTCGCAGACTCTCACAGACTCACAGACTCACAGACTCTCACAGACTCACAGACTCACAGACTCTCACAGACTCACAGACTCTCAGACTCTCACAGACTCACAGACTCACAGACTCTCACAGACTCTCACAGACTCACAGACTCAGACTCACAGACTCACAGACTCACAGACTCAGACTCTCACAGACTCACAGACTCACAGACTCAGACTCACAGACTCACACAGACTCACAGACTCTCACAGACTCTCACAGACTCAGACTCACAGACTCACACAGACTCACAGACTCTCACAGACTCACAGACTCAGACTCACAGACTCACAGACTCAGACTCACAGACTCATACTCAGACTCACAGACTCAGACTCTCACAGACTCACAGACTCAGACTCTCACAGACTCACAGACTCACAAACTCAGACTCTCACAGACTCACAGACTCACAAACTCAGACTCTCACAGACTCACAGACTCACTCACAGACTCACAGACTCAGACTCACAGACTCTCACAGACTCACAGACTCACAGACTCTCACAGACTCAGACTCACAGACTCACAGACTCAGACTCACAGACTCACAGACTCACAGACTCAGACTCACAGACTCTCACAGACTCACAGACTCAGACTCACAGACTCTCAGACTCTCACAGACTCACAGACTCACAGACTCACAGACTCTCACAGACTCACAGACTCACAGACTCAGACTCACAGACTCTCACAGACTCACAGACTCAGACTCACAGACTCACACAGACTCACAGACTCTCACAGACTCACAGACTCAGACTCACAGACTCACACAGACTCACAGACTTTCACAGACTCACAGACTCACAGACTCAGACTCTCACAGACTCACAGACTCACAGACTCATACTCAGACTCACAGACTCAGACTCTCACAGACTCACAGACTCACAGACTCAGACTCTCACAGACTCACAGACTCACAAACTCACAGACTCAGACTCTCACAGACTCACAGACTCACAAACTCAGACTCAGACTCTCACAGACTCACAGACTCACAGACTCACAAACTCAGACTCTCACAGACTCACAGACTCAGACTCACAGACTCACAGACTCAGACTCACAGACTCACAGACTCTCACAGACTCACAGACTCTCACAGACTCACAGACTCACAGACTCTCACAGACTCTCACAGACTCACAGACTCAGACTCACAGACTCAGACTCACAGACTCACACAGACTCACAGACTCTCACAGACTCACAGACTCAGACTCACAGACTCACAGACTCTCACAGACTCTCACAGACTCACAGACTCAGACTTACAGACTCAGACTCACAGACTCACACAGACTCTCACAGACTCACAGACTCACAGACTCAGACTCACAGACTCACAGACTCAGACTCTCACAGACTCACAGACTCAGACTCTCACAGACTCACAGACTCAGACTCACAGACTCAGACTCACAGACTCACACAGACTCACAGACTCTCACAGACTCTCACAGACTCACAGACTCAGACTCACAGACTCAGACTCACAGACTCATACTCACAGACTCAGACTCACAGACTCACAGACTCTCACAGACTCACAGACTCATACTCAGACTCACAGACTCAGACTCACAGACTCTCACAGACTCACAGACTCATACTCAGACTCACAGACTCAGACTCTCACAGACTCACAGACTCAGACTCTCACACTCACAGACTCAGACTCTCACAGACTCACAGACTCAGACTCTCACAGACTCACAGACTCACAAACTCAGACTCAGACTCTCACAGACTCACAGACTCAGACTCACAGACTCTCACAGACTCTCACAGACTCACAGACTCAGACTCACAGACTCACAGACTCAGACTCTCACAGACTCACAGACTCATACTCAGACTCACAGACTCAGACTCTCACAGACTCACAGACTCACAAACTCACAGACTCAGACTCTCACAGACTCACAGACTCAGACTCTCACAGACTCACAGACTCACAAACTCAGACTCTCACAGACTCACAGACTCTCACAGACTCACAGACTCAGACTCACAGACTCTCAGACTCTCACAGACTCACAGACTCTCACAGACTCACAGACTCAGACTCACAGACTCTCACAGACTCGCAGACTCTCAAAGACTCACAGACTCTCAGACTCTCACAGACTCACAGACTCACAGACTCTCACAGACTCTCACAGACTCAGACTCACAGACTCACACAGACTCACAGACTCTCACAGACTCACAGACTCAGACTCACAGACTCACAGACTCAGAGTCACAGACTCATACTCAGACTCACAGACTCAGACTCTCACAGACTCACAGACTCAGACTCTCACAGACTCACAGACTCACAAACTCAGACTTTCACAGACTCACAGACTCACAGACTCACTCACAGACTCACAGACTCAGACTCACAGACTCTCACAGACTCACAGACTCACAGACTCTCACAGACTCAGACTCTCACAGACTCAGACTCACAGACTCACAGACTCAGACTCACAGACTCACAGACTCAGACTCACAGACTCAGACTCTCACAGACTCAGACTCCCAGACTCACAGACTCAGACTCACAGACTCACAGACTCACAGACTCAGACTCTCACAGACTCAGACTCACAGACTCACAGACTCAGACTCTCACAGACTCAGACTCATAGACTCACAGACTCAGACTCTCACAGACTCAGACTCATAGACTCACAGACTCACAGACTCAGACTCACAGACTCACAGACTCACAGACTCAGACTCACAGACTCACAGACTCACAGACTCACAGACTCAGACTCACAGACTCACAGACTCACAGACTCAGACTCTCAGACTCACAGACTCAGACTCACAGACTCACAGACTCAGACTCTCACAGACTCACAGACTCACAGACTCAGACTCACAGACTCACACAGACTCACAGACTCTCAGACTCTCACAGACTCAGACTCACAGACTCACACAGACTCACAGACTCTCACAGACTCACAGACTCAGACTCACAGACTCACAGACTCAGACTCTCACAGACTCACAGACTCATACTCAGACTCACAGACTCAGACTCTCACAGACTCACAGACTCAGACTCTCACAGACTCACAGACTCACAAACTCAGACTCTCACAGACTCACAAACTCAGACTCTTACAGACTCACAGACTCACTCACAGACTCAGACTCACAGACTCTCACAGACTCACAGACTCAGACTCACAGACTCTCAGACTCTCACAGACTCACAGACTCACAGACTCTCACAGACTCACAGACTCAGACTCACAGACTCAGACTCACAGACTCACAGACTCTCACAGACTCACAGACTCAGACTCACAGACTCACAGACTCTCACAGACTCTCACAGACTCATAGACTCAGACTCACAGACTCAGACTCACAGACTCACACAGACTCACACAGACTCACAGACTCACAGACTCACAGACTCAGACTCTCACAGACTCACAGACTCACAGACTCATACTCAGACTCACAGACTCAGACTCTCACAGACTCACAGACTCACAAACTCACAGACTCAGACTCTCACAGACTCAGACTCTCACAGACTCACAGACTCACAAACTCAGACTCAGACTCTCACAGACTCACAGACTCACAGACTCAGACTCTCACAGACTCACAGACTCAGACTCACAGACTCACAGACTCACAGACTCAGACTCACAGACTCACAGACTCAGACTCACAGACTCACAGACTCTCACAGACTCACAGACTCAGACTCACAGACTCTCAGACTCTCACAGACTCACAGACTCACAGACTCTCACAGACTCACAGACTCAGACTCACAGACTCAGACTCACAGACTCACACAGACTCACAGACTCTCACAGACTCACAGACTCAGACTCACAGACTCACACAGACTCACAGACTCTCACAGACTCTCACAGACTCAGACTCACAGACTCACACAGACTCTCACAGACTCACAGACTCAGACTCACAGACTCACAGACTCAGACTCTCACAGACTCACAGACTCAGACTCTCACAGACTCACAGACTCAGACTCACAGACTCACACAGACTCACAGACTCTCACAGACTCTCACATACTCACAGACTCAGACTCACAGACTCAGACTCACAGACTCTCACAGACTCACAAACTCTCACAGACTCTCACAGACTCTCACAGACTCAGACTCACAGACTCACAGACTCAGACTCACAGACTCTCACAGACTCACAGACTCAGACTCACAGACTCTCAGACTCTCACAGACTCAGACTCTCACAGACTCACAGACTCAGACTCACAGACTCAGACTCACAGACTCACAGACTCTCACAGACTCACAGACTCAGACTCACAGACTCACAGACTCTCACAGACTCTCACAGACTCAGACTCAGACTCACAGACTCAGACTCTCACAGACTCACAGACTCACAAACTCACAGACTCAGACTCTCACAGACTCACAGACTCAGACTCTCACAGACTCACAGACTCACAGGCTCTCACAGACTCACAAACTCAGACTCTCACAGACTCACAGACTCAGACTCACAGACTCTCACAGACTCACAGACTCAGACTCACAGACTCTCAGACTCTCACAGACTCACAGACTCACAGACTCTCACAGACTCAGACTCAGACTCTCACAGACTCACAGACTCTCACAGACTCACAGACTCTCACAGACTCACAGACTCACAGACTCTCACAGACTCTCACAGACTCACAGACTCAGACTCACAGACTCACAGACTCAGACTCACAGACTCTCACAGACTCACACTCACAGACTCACAGACTCTCACAGACTCACAGACTCACAGACTCTCAGACTCTCACAGACTCACAGACTCACAGACTCTCACAGACTCACAGACTCAGACTCACAGACTCACAGACTCAGACTCTCACAGACTCAGACTCACAGACTCACAGACTCAGACTCACAGACTCACAGACTCAGACTCACAGACTCAGACTCTCACAGACTCAGACTCCCAGACTCACAGACTCAGACTCACAGACTCACAGACTCACAGACTCAGACTCTCACAGACTCAGACTCACAGACTCACAGACTCACAGACTCAGACTCTCACAGACTCAGACTCATAGACTCACAGACTCAGACTCTCACAGACTCAGACTCATAGACTCACAGACTCACAGACTCACAGACTCAGACTCACAGACTCACAGACTCAGACTCTCACAGACTCAGACTCACAGACTCACAGACTCAGACTCTCACAGACTCAGACTCACAGACTCACAGACTCACAGACTCAGACTCTCAGACTCACAGACTCAGACTCACAGACTCACAGACTCAGACTCTCAGACTCACAGACTCAGACTCACAGACTCACAGACTCACAGACTCACAGACTCAGACTCTCAGACTCACAGATTCTCTCTGTAGAGTCTCCATGTTGATCCTCGTGCTCTGAAGTCGTATACGACCCAAATAAAAGGTGAGCAGAAACCTGTTGTATAAAATAAAATTCTGCATATTGGCTGTTTTTTGTTTCTAATTGAACTTTATGAGCACCAGACTTTTCTGTCCCTGTGATGAGGAGTGAGTGACATGTCTTTGCTCTGTTCTGTGCTTCAAGTAGTAGAATCGTAAACGTTTTCGAGCGCGTCATTCGCCGTCACGTCGGGGTCGCTTTGCCCATGGACTCAATGTTGACCTCCACATGTGAGCAAGAAGAAATATGCATGACCTTCAGCAGGGGGCGCTGGGGCACTGCTGTTCATGCAGGGGGCATAAGCTGACTGGTGAGACCGTTGATAAAACGTTGGGCCCTGCGGCCTGTAGGGGCCCCTGAGGCCTGTAGGGGCCCCTGACAGTACAAACAATAATAATCGCATCATTCTAAGTGTATATGTACAAGTGACTTTATTTCTACAGTGTTTTTCACAGACTCGTGTCCCCAGAGACGCTTCACAGAGCTTTATTTACACCATTCTTCACTCACTCCAGACCCGGTGGTGTCAACTCCTGTTGTAGCCACAGCTGCCCTGGGCGTGAGGGCCCCTCAGCCACCGAGCCGCCGGTAAAAGGAAAAGTAACATCATCATCATCATTTTAACTGTGTTTTAATCCTACTGAAT
Organism: Odontamblyopus rebecca; assembly: GCA_030686955.1. Classification (NCBI taxonomy): domain Eukaryota; kingdom Metazoa; phylum Chordata; class Actinopteri; order Gobiiformes; family Gobiidae; genus Odontamblyopus; species Odontamblyopus rebecca. The sequence goes on along the minus strand of CM060660.1, from coordinate 40,772,934 downwards.
GTTTATGTTGTTTTAAGGCGACACTGGGTGTGCAGAAAGACTCTGAATAAATCAAACATATTATTATTATTATTATTATTATTATTATTATTATTATTATTATTATTATTATTATTATTATTATTATTATTATTATTATTATTATTATTGAACTTTTATTCCAGACTCTTGGGCCAGAGTTAAAACAGACACACAACAAAACAAACACACTCAACACACTGGTGCTCGTGTCTCTACAGATCAGACCTGTACCTCGTGTCTCCTCGTGTCTCCACAGATCAGACCTGTACCTCGTGTCTCCTCGTGTCTCCACAGATCAGACCTGTACCTCGTGTCTCCTCGTGTCTCCACAGATCAGACCTGTACCTCGTGTCTCCTCGTGTCTCCACAGATCAGACCTGTACCTCGTGTCTCCACAGATCAGACCTGTACCTCGTGTCTCCTCGTGTCTCCACAGATCAGACCTGTACCTCGTGGTGGTGAGTTTGAGTTGGGCTCATGATAAAACAGTTCTCACAGTTGTTGAGGTGAATCTGCAGATTTGCCGTAAAGTTCTGATGGTCTCGGACACAAACAGAGCTGCACTTTCCCGTCTGGGCCTTTTCAGTCGAATCCTCAGGCGTCGTTAGGCCACAGTGAGTCTGTGTGTCGCCCTTTGGGAGTTTGACCACAGGTGTGTCGGATATAATGCTCCACATTAGGCTTTAAAAAGTCTTTTTCACTCCACTGTACAGGCTCCAAACCTGCGCGTGAGCCTGTGAGCCTGTGCATACGTCATGAGACACCGTCTGCACACGTCCTCATCATCTGAGATCATCTGACATAAAATGTTCTAAATGTCTGTGTTTGGTTCACTTACAGTTTGTTCAGAGCATCAGCACAATACAAACTGAGGAAACTTTACACATGTATCATCCTTAGTTCTACAGACATTATTCTACTTTTGCTGGCGTCATATTTAATATCAAACACCACATCATCCTGGGAACATTCAGAGGCTCCTGCAGACCTGCTCGGGCTGAACACCAGAAGATCATCTGCAGACATCAGGGGCTTCACGTGGGTCGACCCAACAGCCTGTTCTGCATTTAACTCTGGTGACAAATCATCCAGACACAAACAAAACCAAATGAGAGACAGAATTCCTCCTTCAGTGACAGTGAACAGGTCTGACACAGGCTCCATTTCAGCTGCATCAGCAGGAGGCTCAGAGGCAGCGTCTCACTGCTTTTATCAAACTGGTCTGTGTACTGCAAAGTTTCAGTACTTTTTACTCTTTTATTTTTCCAAATTGAACTTTTACTTGAGTCATTTCGTGGCCCACGACTTCCTGCACTTCTACGTGAGTAATATTATTCCGACTCTTATCTGCGGTCAGTTTGTTGCTTCTCTCACATTTATTATCACGTTCTGATCACTGGTCTGTGTGACAGCCTCAGCCTCAGCCTCAGCCTGAGCCTGAGAGTCACTTCCTGCTCACTTTTATCTCCCTGCTTTTTGCAGAGTCGTGCAAAAACCAAGACATGTTTAAAGATAAGAGCACGCTAAAGTACACGCTAAAAGTACACGCTAACAGTACACGCTAACAGTACACGCTAACAGTACACGCTAACAGTACACACTAAAAGTACACGCTAACAGTACACGCTAACAGTACACGCTAACAGTACACGCTAACAGTACACACTAAAAGTACACGCTAACAGTACACGCTAACAGTACACACTAAAAGTACACACTAACAGTACACACTAACAGTACACACTAACAGTACACACTAACAGTACACACTAACAGTACACACTAACAGTACACACTAACAGTACACGCTAACAGTACACACTAACAGTACACACTAACAGTACACACTAACAGTACACACTAACAGTACACGCTAACAGTACACGCTAACAGTACACGCTAACAGTACACACTAACAGTACACACAGGGAGTGAAGACAGGGGACGGTCGTGTTTATGTTAAAAACAGAAAAAGAACTAAAGGAAAGTTCTGCTGCAGTCTGTTGTCCACTTACATTTGTTCAGTGAGGCGCCCGTGGCTGAGGGGCAAACAGAGCCAAAGTTTGGGGCTTAAAGTGGAGGCCACTCGAGTCAGCTGCTCTGGTCATCATTCTGAAGAAGACTGCAGGCAGTGCCATTGTTTCTGTCCCCGCAGGTCGTGACTATAGGGGCCCCATGATTTGACATGGGTCTGGTGAGGATTGGAATTCTGTGTGAAAATAAAATAAGTGTTTGTGTCGCACAAATGTCACGGGAACTGAGATGACGCGGCTCTGCACAGCTTAAAAAAGGAGGAAAATATTTAATTTGAGTTAAAAGTTGAGTTAAAAGTTTTGGCAATAGAGTAAATTAGTTAAAGGGACTAATGTTTGGTGGAGGAGGTTTTTAAATTGAATTTAATTGAGAATTGAGTGAGGAGACGCTGCAGAGTAAACAGGAGTTTAATTGGTTCCACAGGTTATACCTCACAGAGTGCAGTCGGGCTGTGACGGGTTTGTGACGGAGACAAGTCTTGGACGAATAAATGGAGGAAAAAAGTGAAAATGGCCATAGAAAACCCTGCGCCAGCGCTGTGTGTGAAGATGTAAATACATTTTAAAGTCCGGACAGAATCAAATATATCATTATATCAGGCTGGAAGCGAATAATTAAATATTATAAGTGTGTTGTACTGAAACTTTTGAATACCGTGTCTCACAGGCAGAGCGTAGCAGCCCCCACCTTTGTGAGGGGAAAGAAGCTATTTTGAAAACGGTGTGTGTGTGTGTGTGTGCGTGTGTGTGTGTGTATGTGTGTGCGTGTGTGTGTGTGTGCGTATGTGTGTGTACGTGTGTGTGTGTGTGTGTGTGCGTGTGTGCGTGTGTGTGTGTGTGTGTGTGTGTGTGTGTGTATGTGTGTGTGCGTGTGTGTGTGCGTGTGTGTGTGTATGTGTGTGTGTGTGCGTGTGTGTGTGTGTATGTGTGTGCGTGTGTGTGTGTGTGCGTATGTGTGTGTACGTGTGTGTGTGTGTGTGTGTGCGTGTGTGTGTGTGTGTGTGTGTGCGTGTGTGTGTGTGTGTGTGTGTGTGTGTGTGTGTGTGTGTGTGTGTGTGTGTGTGTGTGTGTGTGCGTGTGTGTGTGTGTGTGTGCGTGTGTGTGTGTGTGTGTGCGTGTGCCACCCCCCGCCCCTCTCTCCCCGCGGTTTGTCTTATGCGCGCTCCCGCCACCCCCCGCCCCTCTCTCCCCGCGGTTTGTCTTATGCGCGCTCCCGGTCTCGCTGCTCTGAGTTTTGTCTCGTTCGGCTGCCCCGTGATATGGTTGTTAAAACCTTTTTGCGTTTCTTTTTTGAGTTTTTTGTGTTTTGCTGTGTTTCATACAGAAGTTTGCTGAGTCTGGAAGTGTCTGGTGACAGCTGTGAAATATAGTAAAATAAACAGTTGAGCTCTTGTGCCAACAGCTTGTACCAGGTGAGGGTTTTGTCAGGTTTAAACTGCGGTCATGGAAACGAGGAGGAGCTGGTGGAGCAGAAGCTGAACTGGGGAGACAGTATTACTGATCAATCAGGTTTAGGAGTTGAATTTTCGAATTTACCAACATCAAAAACACCAGTTAATAAAAAGAGAACAATTATAGATTCTGAAATGGTTCAAGAAGGCGAAGCCAGGGGCCAAGGGCCAGAGGTCCGGATAAAAGAGAAAAGGGGAGGAGATAAGTCATCTGAATGGCGGGAGGAAGGAAAAGTCAGTGGGGAGCTAAGGTTACACATAGGTCCAACTCCATCGTTCACTAGGTTAGAGGAGAATTCCATGTATCCTCTGTTGGCAAAAGGAACAGAACTCTGTTACACACCATTCCCAACTCTAGATATGGAAGGGTTCATTCTGCGACTTCCGGCACACATGAGGGAGCAGGAGAATGGATTTCTGCTTTGGAGGAAGAGACTCTCTCTGGAGTTTTAGCCATGGGAGACATGAAAGATTTACTGGAAAAAATTCTTGGAAAATCTGATATGGAGCAGATTTTTTGTGACTCTGGTTTGGGGCAATATGTTGGGCCACAGGTGCATGATGGGACATTTTTAATAGACTCCGGCACTGTGGACAGGACTGAGAGAGTGTTATCCAACACGAAGACAACCAGACAGCATCGTCACAAGTCCAACAAAGGATGAGGAAAGGCCCCGGGTCTACGTCCACAGCACACGTGAAGAGTGGACCAGGCGACCTGGGGCCCGCCCAGAGCAGGACACTTTCCACCAACTCACAATGAGGAAGTGTATTGTTGACGGGCTGCAGACAGCAGCACAGAGCAGGTTACATGAAGCTGTTGGTCTGTACAATATGCAGTCATCGTGAAACACGCCTCCACATGTCATATATGTGCAACCACCAGGTCGGCCGCAGGTGGAAGAGGCAGAGGTTTTCGCTGGTTGGGGGAATGACAGGAGAAACTGCAGATGTCTGCGGCAAAATGGGACATTTGAGTTCCTCCTGTACTGAAAGGCCACAGCAGCAGAGTGGGAGAAACTTTACAAATGCGGCTCCTTATGCTGCGGAGCCTGGCAACCAGTGGCAGGGTCAGTCTGCAGGCCCCGTCAATTCCTGGCAGGGGCCACCTGCTGGGTACTAGGGCTGCCTAGAGAATCCGACGGGAGGTCATCAGCTGGCAATGACATCAAGCCCTGATGAGGAACCAATGTGTGATCGGGTTCTCAGGGACAAAGCAGCTGATACCAAAGTCGGCTCCAGTACCCCTGGAATATCAAGGACATTCTATTGAACTGCCGGGGTTAAGTTCACATCAGACACATTTGAACTGGTTGGGAAGAGACGCGTTGTGTGAACTGAACTGGCATTTTGTGTAATCCAGATGGACTGAGTGTGGATGTGGGACATTCAAATGCACATTGTAAAAATAAGAGAAGAGGTTGTGTACTGGTTGGGGCTAAAAGACACTTTTGTGGCATCTGCCAGAGAGTGGATGGACTTTATTCATGTGAATTTGCCTGAAGCCAGACCCCCGGGCTGCCCCCCCACACTGCACACTCCAATACTTTAAGAAAGACTCTGAGGCAGATCCAGAGGGGTGGCTCAAAGAACCACCAGAGAAAGTTCAACTGTAAGCATCCTCCAGTGTGCTCGGGAGGCAGGAGCTGCAATGGTGGTGGATGGAAATGCATATTTAAAAGGGGAATTCCAAATGAAAAACAGTTTGCCTCATGTTGTCTTGTTGGTCAGTTCAGGTTATTAATCAAAACATTTGGGATCAATGGTGTTAGAGGCACCAAAAACTCATTTTCTGCCAACAGAAAATAAAAACATTTGGATAAGTGAGGACAACACTTGGGTTGGGTTCACCCACAGGTAGTAAGACGACCCTGAGAATCAGAAATGTGTCTGCAGCATTCAGACACTGAAAAAGAAATGTTGGCAACAGTTCCACCACAATTATGGGCAAAACATGACACATGTGGGGTTAATTAAGTCAGCACCACCAGTGGAAATCAAACTTAAACCAGGGTGTCGTCCCCGTGGGTGCTGCAATATCCACTGAAGCTGGAGGCTGAGGCTGGTATTGAGGACACCATTAAAGGGTTGGTAGAAGCGGGAGTGCTTGTGTGTGAGCCAAACCCATGCAGCAATACACCTATTTTTCCAGTGCAAAAAGCTGACAGAAGTAGGTACAGATTAGCGCAGGACCTCAGGGCTCTAAATGAAGTAATAGGAGACTGTCCGGCTGAGGTTCCAAACCCACACACACTACTGACAAACGGGCCTGTGGAAGCAAAATGGTTCACGGTGGTTGATTTATGTGCTGCATTTTTCAGGGTCCCATTGAGTTCAGTGAGTCATTTGGTTGTGTTCACCTATAAAAACGAATCCTATAGGTGCACTAGGGTCTGAAACACAGTCCTCATTTGTTCAATAAAATATTAAAGGAGGACATGGCAGAGTTGCCCACCAAAATCTCCAGCACTATAATCCAATATGTAGACGACATTCTCCTGTAGGCACCAGACCTGGAGACATGTCACCGAGACTCTACAGTTCTGCTGGCAATGCTTGCAGAAAAAGGTCCTAAGGCCTCATTGAAAAAGTTGCAATACCAGAAGTTGAATATTTGGGCCGATTGATTAGAGACGGGTCAAGAGCAGCGTCACCTGCTCAGCTGGAAACAGGCACAAAAACTCCCAAACCAATAACGGTGAGACAAATGACATTTTTGGGAATGACGGGATATAGTGCTGAGTGGATTGATGCTTATTCTGTCACGGTTCAACCTCTAAGAGAAATGATCAAAAAACAAGGAGCGAGTAAATTGGAACGGACGCCTGAAGACTGTGCTGCTTCTGAAACCATTAAAACCTTGTTGCTGCAGCACCGGCGTTGGCACTGCCAGACTATGACACCGGGCATGTTCTGGGTTGATGGGGGAAACCGGAGGAAACCCATCCAGACACGGGGAGAACATGCAAACTCCACACAGAAAGGCCCGGGCAACCCGGGGATCAAACCCGCAACCTTCTTGCTGTGAGGCCTGAGTGTTTCCACTCAGCCACCGTGCCGCCACCTCAGGACATTTTACCTCTAAAGTTTAAAGCCGTAAAAAGATGAACTTATTTGAGCTTCATTATTTTAATAAAATGTAATAATATTTTTTAAATTCAACATGAAAACATCAAAATTAATTTTCTTCAGTCCGATCGTGATTTTAATTTACCCTCCACCTAAACCCTGTGTTACATCCTGAACAGCTGAAGGGTCTCTGAACAGCTGAAGGGTCTCTGCTTGGTCTGCAAACAGCCCCTACACAACAGAACATTCTTTAAGCTTTTGTCTTCTGAATGGGACTTTTTCCGTATCGATATCTGCTCAAATATCTAGTTTCGATACTAGTTTTAATATCGATGAGCAGTTTTCGATACTTTAGCCAGCCCTCGTCTGCAGACAGAAAGTTTGATCAGGTTTCTAGACATTTGTGGCTCTTTCTTGAGTGACTTTTCATGTGTTTAATCAGCGGCGTCTTCTGCACAAACGGAGCGTCACATTCAGAACACGTGAACGGCAAAAGTCCGGTGTGAACGCTCACGTGGCCGACCGCGTCTCGCCTTTTACAAAACTGCGCTCCACACTCTGAACAGCTGAATGGTCTCAAGCCCGTGTGCCTGTGGGTTCTGTGTGAGCTGCAGTTTTCCAAGTGTCTGAAAGTTTCCCCACAGACGCCGCAGCGAAACGGAGCCTCGGCCTCGGCTGCAGGATTCTTTTGTGTGCTGAAATGTGTCGACAGGTGGATCCGGAGTGTGGCCTTTTGAGGAAATGTTTTCTCACACACAGAACAGCTGAATGGTCTGTCTCTGGTCCGCTCCGCTGTGTGTTTTGAAGCGTCGGTCGCTCTGTGTCCCTCTGGCCGTCGCCTCTCGTCCTCCGTCCCCCGTGGAGGTGTGGACAGTCGGGCCGAGCGCTCCCGCTCTTCGTCATCGGCCGTCTGCTCCTCGTCTTCGCTCGTGGTGGGAACGGCCGAGACCTGACGCGGCTGCTCCTCCAGTTTGATGCTCTGATCGTCCACTTCCTGTTTGACCTGAAGCGTCTCGGTGTTTTCGGGGCCCAGGCTCCCGGACGCCTCGTCGTTGCGGCTCTGAGGCTGAACAGCTGCAGGACACACGAAGAAGAACCTGGACTTTAGCGCCTTTTTCAATGAGTTTTTTCTTTTCTGTAAAATCCTAAAGTGAAAGAATTGTCTTAATTTCGTGACATTAATTTATTTTATTGGTTCAACCCATTTATATCAGAAACTCTAATTATGTTTTTGTCTGTATTCTTTCATTTTTCTCTCCTAATGAAAGAAAGACAGAAGGAAGCAAGGAAGGAAGGAAGCAAGGAAGGAAGGAAGGAAGAAAGAAAGATAAATGAAAGAATGAAGGAAGGAAGGATGAAAGAAAGGAAAAAGAAAGAAGGAAGGAACCAAGGATAGAAGGAAGGAAGGAGGAAGGACAAAAGAAAGAAAGAGACAAAGAAAGAAAGAAGCGTCACTGAATAAGAGGAGGTTGAGGAAATCTGTGTTTTTCAGGTTGTCGCCGGTGATGATGTCACTCTCTCAGGCGGGGTCAGAGGTCAGAGGGTCAGAGTCAGAGGGTCAGAGGACAGAGGGTCAGAGGATCAGAGGGTCAGAGGACAGAGGGTCAGAGGGTCAGAGGACAGAGGGTCAGAGGATCAGAGGACAGAGGACAGAGGGTCAGAGGACAGAGGGTCAGAGGACAGAGGGTCAGAGGGTCAGAGGTCAGAGGGTCAGACGACAGAGGGTCAGAGGACAGAGGGTCAGAGGGTCAGAGGATCAGAGGACAGAGGGTCAGAGGGTCAGAGGACAGAGGGTCAGAGGACAGAGGGTCAGAGGGTCAGAGGACAGAGGGTCAGAGGACAGAGGTCAGAGGGTCAGAGGTCAAAGGGTCAGGGGGTCAAAGGGTCAGAGGACAGAGGTCAGGGGGTCAGAGGTCAGGGGGTCAGAGGACAGAGGGTCAGGGGTCAGAGGACAGAGGGTCAGAGGACAGAGGGTCAGAGGTCAGAGGGTCAGAGGACAGAGGGTCAGAGGTCAGAGGTCAAAGGGTCAGGGGGTCAAAGGGTCAGAGGACAGAGGTCAGGGGGTCAGAGGTCAGGGGGTCAGAGGACAGAGGGTCAGAGGACAGAGGGTCAGAGGGCCAGGGGTCAGAGGACAGAGGGTCAGAGGACAGAGGGTCAGAGGACAGAGGGTCAGAGGTCGGAGGGTCAGAGGACAGAGGGTCAGAGGACAGAGGGTCAGTGTCAGAGGACAGAGGGTCAGAGAGACAGAGGACAGAGGATCAGAGGTCAGGGGGTCAAAGGGTCAGAGGGTCAGAGGTCAGGGGGTCAGAGGACAGAGGGTCAGAGGACAGAGGGTCAGAGGTAAGGGGGTCAGAGGACAGAGGGTCAGAGGACAGAGGGTAAGAGGTCAGAGGTAAGAGGTCAGCGGGTCAGAGGTCAGAGGACAGGGGGTCAGAGGTCAGAGGACAGAGGGTCAGAGGACAGAGGGTCAGAGGTCAGGGGGTCAGAGGACAGAGGGTCAGAGGTCAGAGGACAGAGGGTCAGAGGTCAGGGGTCAGAGGACAGACGGTCAGGAGGGTCAGAGGACAGAGGGTCAGAGATCAGAAGGTCAGAGGACAGAGGGTCAGAGGGTTAGGAGGACAGAGGGTCAGAGGACAGAGGGTCAGAGCACAGAGGGTCAGAGGACAGAGTGTCGGAGGACAGAGGGTCAGAGGTCAGAGGACAGAGGGTCAGAGGTCAGGGGGTCAGAGGACAGAGGGTCAGAGACAGAGGACAGAGGGTCAGAGGACAGAGGGTCAGAGGACAGAGTGTCAGAGGACAGAGTGTCGGAGGTCCGAGGGTAAGAGGACAGAGGGTCAGGGGGGCAGAGGGTCAGAGGACAGAGGGTCAGAGGACAGAGAGTCAGAGGTCAGGGGTCAGAGGACAGAGGGCCAGAGACAGAGGGTCAGAGGTCAGAGGACAGAGGGTAAGAGCTCAGAGGGTCAGAGGACAGAGGGTCAGAGGACAGAGGGTCAGAGGACAGAGTGTCTGATGTCAGAGGGTCAGATGTCAGAGGGTCAGAAGGTCAGAGGGTCAGAGGACAGAGGTCAGAGGACAGAGGGTCAGAGGACAGAGGGTCAGAGGACAGAGGGTCGGAGGTCAGAGGGTCAGAGGACAGAGGGTCAGAGGTCAGGGGGTCAGGGAGGACAGAGGGTCAGAGACAGAGGGTCAGAGGTCAGAGGACAGAGGGTCAGAGGACAGAGGGTCAGAGGACAGAGTGTCGGAGGTCAGAGGGTCAGAGGACAGAGGGTCAGAGGTCAGGGGTCAGAGGACAGAGGACAGAGGGTCAGAGGTCAGGGGTCAGAGGACAGAGGGCCAGAGGACAGAGGGTCAGAGCTCAGAGGGTCAGAGGACAGAGGGTCAGGGAGGACAGAGGGTCAGAGGGTCAGAGCTCAGAGGGTCAGAGGACAGAGGGTCAGAGGACAGAGGGTCAGAGCTCAGAGGGTCAGATGTCAGAGGGTCAGAGGACAGAGGGTCAGAGGACAGAGGGTCAGAGATCAGAGGGGGAGAGGACAGAGGGTCGGAGGTCAAGGGGTCAGAGGACAGAGGGTCAGAGGTCAGAGGGTCAGAGGACAGAGGGACAGAGGGTCACAGGGTCAGAGGGTCAGAGGACAGAGGGTCAGAGGTCAGAGGACAGAGGGTCAGAGGGACAGAGGGTCACAGGGTCAGAGGGTCAGAGGACAGAGGGTCAGAGGACAGAGGGTCAGAGGACAGAGGGTCAGAGGACAGAGGGTCAGAGGTCAGAGGTCAAAGGGTCAGGGGGTCAAAGGGTCAGAGGACAGAGGTCAGGGGGTCAGAGGTCAGGGGGTCAGAGGACAGAGGGTCAGAGGACAGAGGGTCAGAGGGCCAGGGGTCAGAGGACAGAGGGTCAGAGGACAGAGGGTCAGAGGACAGAGGGTCAGAGGACAGAGGGTCAGAGGTCGGAGGGTCAGAGGACAGAGGGTCAGAGGACAGAGGGTCAGAGTCACAGGACACAGAGTGAGAGAGAAAGAGGTCAGAGGCTCAGAGGTGAGCGGGTCCATGGGACAGGGGGTCAGAGGTCAGGGGGTCAGAGGACAGAGGGTCAGAGGACAGAGGGTCAGAGGTAAGGGGGTCAGAGGACAGAGGGTCAGAGGACAGAGGGTAAGAGGTCAGAGGTAAGAGGTCAGCGGGTCAGAGGTCAGAGGACAGGGGGTCAGAGGTCAGAGGACAGAGGGTCAGAGGACAGAGGGTCAGAGGTCAGGGGGTCAGAGGACAGAGGGTCAGAGGTCAGAGGACAGAGGGTCAGAGGTCAGGGGGTCAGAGGACAGACGGTCAGAGGGTCAGAGGACAGAGGGTCAGAGATCAGAAGGTCAGAGGACAGAGGGTCAGAGGGTTAGAGGACAGAGGGTCAGAGGACAGAGGGTCAGAGGACAGAGGGTCAGAGGACAGAGTGTCGGAGGTCAGAGGATCAGAGGTCAGGGGGTCAGAGGACAGAGGGTCAGAGGACAGAGGGTCAGAGGACAGAGGGTCAGAGACAGAGGACAGAGGGTCAGAGGACAGAGGGTCAGAGGACAGAGTGTCAGAGGACAGAGTGTCGGAGGTCAGAGGGTCAGAGGACAGAGGGTCAGGGGGTCAGAGGGTCAGAGGACAGAGGGTCAGAGGACAGAGAGTCAGAGGTCAGGGGGTCAGAGGACAGAGGGCCAGAGACAGAGGGTCAGAGGTCAGAGGACAGAGGGTCAGAGGACAGAGGGTAAGAGCTCAGAGGGTCAGAGGACAGAGGGTCAGAGGACAGAGGGTCAGAGGTCAGATGTCAGAGGGTCAGATGTCAGAGGGTCAGAAGGTCAGAGGGTCAGAGGACAGAGGTCAGAGGACAGAGGGTCAGAGGACAGAGGGTCAGAGGACAGAGGGTCGGAGGTCAGAGGGTCAGAGGACAGAGGGTCAGAGGTCAGGGGGTCAGAGGACAGAGGTCAGGGGGTCAGAGGACAGAGGGTCAGAGACAGAGGGTCAGAGGTCAGAGGACAGAGGGTCAGAGGACAGAGGGTCAGAGGACAGAGTGTCGGAGGTCAGAGGGTCAGAGGACAGAGGGTCAGAGGTCAGGGGGTCAGAGGACAGAGGGTCAGAGGTCAGGGGGTCAGAGGACAGAGGGCCAGAGGACAGAGGGTCAGAGGACAGAGGGTCAGAGCTCAGAGGGTCAGAGGACAGAGGGTCAGAGGACAGAGGGTCAGAGGGTCAGAGCTCAGAGGGTCAGAGGACAGAGGGTCAGAGGACAGAGGGTCAGAGCTCAGAGGGTCAGATGTCAGAGGGTCAGAGGACAGAGGGTCAGAGGACAGAGGGTCAGAGCTCAGAGGGTGAGAGGACAGAGGGTCAGAGGTCAAAGGGTCAGAGGACAGAGGGTCAGAGGACAGAGGGTCAGAGGACAGAGGGACAGAGGGTCACAGGGTCAGAGGGTCAGAGGACAGAGGGTCAGAGGTCAGAGGACAGAGGGTCAGAGGGACAGAGGGTCACAGGGTCAGAGGGTCAGAGGACAGAGGGTCAGAGGACAGAGGGTCAGAGGACAGAGGGTCAGAGGTCAGTTCTGTCGTTCACATTTTGGACTTTTCCAGGAAATCTCCAAATGTCACATCACAAATATCGACCGTGAACATTTGTGTGAGTGAAAAGCTCAGAGCATCAGGACTGAACCAGACTCGTCCTGTCGGAGTCTGAACCTGGTGCTGGATCTGAAACTGCAAATGAGGAAACAGAAAAGTCAAGTTTGAAATAAAAAGTGTAAATAATGTGGGAAAAGGCGAGTTTGAGGTGATTTGAGAAGAAATACAGATCATCTTGAACAAGACGACTGTTACTTGTAAATAAAAGTGAAGCTGCAGCTCCTTCACCTGAACGGACCCGACTGAGAATGAGACGAACCCGTGTCCTTCTGCAGCTGGAGGCTCTGACGCTCACGGTTCACTTTACAGAGGAGCTGTTTTACTCCTGTCACACGTCACAGATCAACAGGCTTCTTTATTGTGTGGAAAATGCTGCGTTCACCCAAAACGACATATGAACAAGTTTTACACGCTTCACTTTGGTTCTTGATGTTCTGAGTCGCTCCCCTTTCAGAGCACAATCCAAACACACTCAGCGTCACTGATGAAACTCTGCACATCACATCAGGTTTGTCACGTTCCTGTCTACAGTTTTTTTGTTTTTTGTTTTTATTTCGAAACTCTGGTCACCCTAACCAAAGTAGAACTCAAATGTGTGAACACAGAACCCCTGAAGAAAGTCCCACACTCCTGCGTCTAAGGCCTGTTGTAAAATTACGTTCTGGAACAATTCAGGTGTAAACAGAAGCTTTAGGGAGGAAATGACCTGTGGAGCAGCTCTGAGGTGCGCAGAGCCGAGTCCAGGAGCCGCTGGTTCCTCTGGTTCTCCTCCAGGAGCCGCTGGTTCCTCTGGTTCTCCTCCAGGAGCCGCTGGTTCCTCTGGTTCTCCTCCAGGAGCCGCTGGTTCCTCTGGTTCTCCTCCAGGAGCCGCTGGTTCCTCCGGTTCTCCTCCAGGAGCCGCTGGTTCCTCCGGTTCTCCTCCAGGAGCCGCTGGTTCCTCCGGTTCTCCTCCAGGAGCCGCTGGTTCCTCCGGTTCTCCTCCAGGAGCCGCTGGTTCCTCCGGTTCTCCTCCAGGAGCCGCTGGTTCCTCCGGTTCTCCTCCAGGAGCCGCTGGTTCCTCCGGTTCTCCTCCAGGAGCCTCTGGTTCCTCCGGTTCTCCTCCAGGAGCCGCTGGTTCCTCCGGTTCTCCTCCAGGAGCCGCTGGTTCCTCTGGTTCTCCTCCAGGAGCCGCTGGTTCCTCTGGTTCACCTCCAGGAGCCGCTGGTTCCTCTGGTTCTCCTCCAGGAGCCGCTGGTTCCTCTGGTTCTCCTCCAGGAGCCGCTGGTTCCTCTGGTTCACCTCCAGGAGCCGCTGGTTCCTCTGGTTCACCTCCAGGAGCCGCTGGTTCCTCTGGTTCTCCTCCAGGAGCCGCTGGTTCCTCTGGTTCTCCTCCAGGAGCCGCTGGTTCCTCTGGTTCTCCTCCAGGAGCCGCTGGTTCCTCTGGTTCTCCTCCAGGAGCCGCTGGTTCCTCTGGTTCTCCTCCAGGAGCCGCTGGTTCCTCTGGTTCTCCTCCAGGAGCCGCTGGTTCCTCTGGTTCTCCTCCAGGAGCCGCTGGTTCCTCTGGTTCTCCTCCAGGAGCCGCTGGTTCCTCTGGTTCACCTCCAGGAGCCGCTGGTTCCTCTGGTTCTCCTCCAGGAGCCGCTGGTTCCTCTGGTTCTCCTCCAGGAGCCGCTGGTTCCTCTGGTTCTCCTCCAGGAGCCGCTGGTTCCTCTGGTTCTCCTCCAGGAGCCGCTGGTTCCTCTGGTTCACCTCCAGGAGCCGCTGGTTCCTCTGGTTCTCCTCCAGGAGCCGCTGGTTCCTCTGGTTCTCCTCCAGGAGCCGCTGGTTCCTCTGGTTCTCCTCCAGGAGCCGCTGGTTCCTCTGGTTCTCCTCCAGGAGCCGCTGGTTCTCCTCCAGGAGCCGCTGGTTCCTCTGGTTCTCCTCCAGGAGCCGCTGGTTCCTCTGGTTCACCTCCAGGAGCCGCTGGTTCCTCTGGTTCACCTCCAGGAGCCGCTGGTTCCTCTGGTTCTCCTCCAGGAGCCGCTGGTTCCTCTGGTTCTCCTCCAGGAGCCGCTGGTTCCTCTGGTTCTCCTCCAGGAGCCGCTGGTTCCTCTGGTTCTCCTCCAGGAGCCGCTGGTTCCTCTGGTTCTCCTCCAGGAGCCGCTGGTTCCTCTGGTTCTCCTCCAGGAGCCGCTGGTTCCTCTGGTTCTCCTCCAGGAGCCGCTGGTTCCTCTGGTTCTCCTCCAGGAGCCGCTGGTTCCTCTGGTTCTCCTCCAGGAGCCTCTGGTTCCTCTGGTTCTCCTCCAGGAGCCGCTGGTTCCTCTGGTTCTCCTCCAGGAGCCGCTGGTTCCTCTGGTTCTCCTCCAGGAGCCGCTGGTTCCTCTGGTTCTCCTCCAGGAGCCGCTGGTTCCTCTGGTTCTCCTCCAGGAGCCGCTGGTTCCTCTGGTTCTCCTCCAGGAGCCGCTGGTTCCTCTGGTTCTCCTCCAGGAGCCGCTGGTTCCTCTGGTTCTCCTCCAGGAGCCGCTGGTTCCTCTGGTTCTCCTCCAGGAGCCGCTGGTTCCTCCGGTTCTCCTGGTTCTCCTCCAGGAGCCGCTGGTTCCTCTGGTTCTCCTCCAGGAGCCGCTGGTTCCTCTGGTTCTCCTTACCTTGGTTGGACTTACCTTTAGCTCTTTAGCTTTAGCATGTGGCTAAAAACAAAAACACTTCCGCTTCTTTTCTTTGACGTTTGGCTGGTTGAGACTGAACAGCTGAAAGGTCTGCGCCTCCTGTCTGGAGTCTGAACTTCTCTTCACCGCTGGATTTTGAACAGTTGAAACATAAACATGGATCTATTAAAATGAATCAATAAAACAAGTGAAACAGAAACGTGACACAGACAGAAACTGAACTTATGTGACTATGAATATGAATAAATAAACGTGACTTTACACTTTACCCTGGACCAGTCAGAATGACAGGAAGTGCAACACACCGTGAGCCACATCCACTGATTCTGAAGCTTTTGACCTGTACATAAATATACAAATACACACAAATAGTAATGAAGCCTTTTTTGGGGGGGTGGGGAGGACTTTATTGTCCCCAGAGGGAAAGTTGTTTCCAGTCGTCAGGATGTTGTGAACATTCACACCATAAACACACAGGACAGTTCACCAACAACGTTAGAGGACAAAAAAACCCCAAGAGAACATGGCACATGTCAGAGTGAGAAAGTTTAAGGATGGAGATGCAGGTGGAACGAAGCTCCTGCTGAATCGAGACCTGCTCCATTTCAGTGTCCGGTCCCTGCGTCCTGAAGGCAGCAGCTGGAGGAAAGGATGGAGATGCTCAGGGTCCAGTGAGTGGGGCCAGTCGGGCTGTTGCTCTGTCGTTGAGTTCTGACATGTTTGGTGTTTGGGGGAGTGATTTATTCTAGCTGCTGTGTGTGTGATCCTGAGAAGTTTGTGTTGGAGACTGACAGCAGGTGTAGAAACAGGAGGAGCAGCAGAGTGTGACTGACGGAACGATGCTCTTATGCAGAAGTAACAGAAGGTGAGGGGCCATGTGGAGGCGCTGACTGTACGGAGTAGAGCAGTAATAGAGAAATGGAGGACAGAATCTGCTGAGGAGAGTTTCAGCGCTCGTGAGGCCTTAGACTCACGGCTCAAACAGCTCGAGGGAAAAGGGGAAACTCACAGTTCTGAAGGTTTTTCTTTGAGGCGACCTCAGTGAGACGTATTTAAGGGTTTAAAGTTCCTAATGAAGACGACATGAGTTTGACCAAAGTGAGAAATTCTGACCTCTGCCCCAAACACTTTGACCTCATGCTCCTGCTCAGGTTCAAGTCTGAACAGAAAACGATCAAATAATTTAATGTTTGTTTTAATACATCCACAATGAAAAACACTGGATTTGCCTTTTACCAGTACTTGAGTAATATTTAAAGTAACAGTACATTTATTCAAGTAGTTCTTTACTCTGAGCCTCTGAATGTTTCTGTATTTTATAGGTTGAACAGCTGAATGGTGCTGGACTGTACACATGCTGCTCCGAGGCCGATCGAGAGGAGTTTTATTTCTGTTGATTTGAAACACGTCATAAATATTTAAGTCACAGCGGTTAAAGACGAGTATTTAAAACGAGATTAAAAACGTATTTTCTTTTCTAATCTAAGTGTTTTCTTTCGCGTGGATTTTTAAATGATATTTGAGGTTACTTTGGTATCTGAACTCTGCGTGACATTCTGAACAGCTGAATGGTCTCTCCCCCGTGTGTATTCTCATGTGATCTTTCAGGTAATCCTTCTGTCGGAAGCCTTTGTGACAGACTGTACAGCTGAAGGGTTTGTCTGTGCTGTGAGTGCGCACGTGTTCGTTGAGTTTTCCGTTTCGCGAAAAGCCGCGGTTACAAACTGGACAGCTGTAAGGTTTCTCCCCCGTGTGGGTTCTGATGTGCTCCGTCAGGCGATGTTTTTGAGTAAATTTTGCGCCACATTCTGGACAGCTGAAAGGTTTCTCATCAGTGTGAATTCTCATATGTACTTTGAGGTTAAATTTAAGCGTAAAAGTTTTGTTACAGACTGTACAGCTGTAAGGTTTCTCTCCAGAGTGGACTCTCGTGTGTCTCAATAAATCCTGTTTGGTTCTGCATTTCTTTCTACAGAAGGG
>CM060660.1:40651126-40751126 GCA_030686955.1 Odontamblyopus rebecca | reverse complement strand
TAGTCAGACACAGAGTTGTGGTGAAACCTGGACACCTGAAAGGTTTGTTTAATGTTTAGAACTGAACTAGAACACACACTCCAAACTCTGAGTCACAGTGTGGGCGGCTGCATTTCCACAGATTCGATTGGTTCAGTTTGGACCGAGGCCCCGCCCCCAAACCACGAGGCCCCGCCTCCTCCCAGGCCCATGTAAAAGTGTTCGCTGCTGTGGGACCTCATGTGGACGTCCATGTCAAACTTCTGAGAAAAGGCCCTCTTGCAGACTGAACAGCTGTAAGGTTTATCTCCAGTGTGCACCTGAATGTGCCGATTCAGCATCGACATTCGGGCAAAAGATTTCTCACAAATAGAACAGCTGTAAGGTTTTTCTCCGGTGTGAGTTTTCATGTGCGCCGTGAGGTTCCCCTTTTGGGCAAATGTTTTCATACAGACTGAACAGCTGTAAGGTTTCTCTCCTGTGTGAACTCTAATGTGAATTGTTAAATGTAGTTTTGAAGCAAATCTCTTTTTACAAACAAAGCACTCATATTTCCTATCCCCTCCTCCCCCTCCTGCTCCGTCTGGACCAGTGCCTCTGGACTCTGCTCCACACTTGGATTTGCTGAATAGACCTGAGTTGTGAGCAGTTGGACTCGTGTCTCTCCTCGGCCCTCGTTCGTCGTGCTCTCTGTGCTCCTCTGTCTCCGTGTGAGCCGTGGAAGTGCCGGCTGGAGCCTCCCAGTCGTCGTCGTTGTCCGTGTCAGAAGAGCGGTCAGTTTGTTGGTCAGTTTGTTGGTCAGAGTGTGAGTGGAAGTGTCCGTGTGTGTGGGCTGTGCTGACATGTGGCTGTGCTCCTCCACACTGCTCTCCCTGGGTTTCCTCTCTGGCCTCAGTTTGTGTTTGTTGAAGCAGTGAGGACGACTCTTCGCTCTTCACACACACAGCAGTGAACTCTGGGAACAGCTCCTCCTCCTGCTTCAGGCTCTGCTCCTCTGCTTCCTCTTTAATCTGTGGGATTTCCTCCTTCACTCTGGACTCAGAGCTGAACTGGGTCTGAACGCCTGCAGGAGAGAATGGGAAAGATGTAAATAAGAATCATGTTGTGTGTGTGAAGAACACAAACGCAGGCCCAGGACTCAGGGGCCGGTCACAGCGTCTCACCCTGGACTCTTCAGGCCACAGCCACAGTCGGGCCGTGGTTTAGAGGTTTGTCTTTGCTCCCACCAACCTGAAAGTCACCGGATCAAACCACAGTCTGAGCGGACGGGTCAGAGGAGCCACAGGGGAGAGTCAGGCTGTGGTGGAAATGTTTTACTTTGTTTTCTGTTGTGGTCTGTTTAAGCGAAAGAATCTATTCTAAGAGTTTACAGAGCTGCTAACCAACAACTGCTACAGAATTTCTCACACACAACAGAAAACAAAGTAAAAGATTCAAACCGCACAGTCCGTGGGGGAGTCGTGGTCAGAGACAGAATCCCACCCAATCAAACCTTCTCCCACTGTGAACATCTGGATCTCTTATCGGATCCTCACCGATATTTTCAGTCTACGACGTTCGTTTGCAGATTCTAACCTGGGGCACAGCCGGGCTGCAGTGTTTCCCACAGAACGTTAGAGTTAAGGCTCTGACACTTGATTACGTCCCTCTGAACCACGTGAAGCCTCATAAAACTACAGTCGTCGCCCCCAGATTAGTCCTCACTTTTTCACCGCTACAGTATTGGGACTGTCCCGGGGAAACAGGGACGTCTGAACTCACTGTGCATCACAAATGTGGAGATCATTATTAGAACAGCAATGTTCAGTGAAAAACCTTACAGCTGTTCTATTTGTGAGAAAAAACTGCATGTTTTTTTTTTAATAACTTAAAGCTAAAACAAAACTCTAACAAAATGGCCACGTGAACTTAAACTGAGGCAGATAATTAGACAGACAAGGAAAACAATACAAGAAACTGAGGAAATGGTTAAAAATAAAATCCAAATTCTTCTGTAATATTGAGTGTTCTGATTTACTGTTTAAAATAAAAACTGTTCAGTGTTCAGAAGCTCATTCTTAACACTGAGGATCCTGATTTTTAACTGGGCTCTGGAACTGAAGAATTTGGACTTATGGATGTGACATTTTCCCAACAGACGCACAGGTTTACGAAATACTCAGTTTTATATTGTTTATGATGGAAGTTTATTATGCTTGAACCGTCCATGGATGTTTTTTTGCAGAAAAAGTGTTTCGAGATCAGACCCGAGTTCCTTTGAGTCTTGAGAAGAATAAAAGAGGTGATGCAATAGACAAAAGGTGCAAAATGTTGCTGTGAATGTGAATAATATTAAATAAAACAGATATTTATTGCGTCAGATGAGATACGCTGTTGAGTCCTGCAGGGGCCAAAGCCTTAATAACAGGAGGAGACGTCATAGTTTCAGTGACACTAAACTGTAAAAGGAAAAACGCGCCTCAAGTCTCCAAATGACCAGACTGAACCTGGTTTAAAGTCATTTTGAGCCATTTTCAACTCATTCTTGACTTGTGGGTCAGTCCAGACTTTAGTCATTTAGTCAGTAATTTCCAAGCACCTCTTTACTGCTGGGATCAGGGATCAGATTAGTTTAGTCCTGGTTTAGTCCTGGTTTAGACCTGATTTGGTCCTGGTTTAGACCTGATTTAGTCCTGGTTTAGTCCTGGCTTAGTCTTAGTTTAGTGCTGGTTTAGTCTTAGTTTAGTCCTGGTTTAGACCTGGTTTAGTCTTAGTTTAGACCTGGTTTAGACCTGATTTAGTCCTGGTTTAGTCCTGGCTTAGTCCTGGCTTAGTCCTGGCTTAGTCCTGGCTTAGTCCTGGCTTAGTCCTGGCTTAGTCCTGGCTTAGTCCTGGCTTAGTCCTGGTTTAGACCTGATTTAGTCCTGGTTCAGTCTTAGTTTAGTCCTGATTTAGTCCTGGTTTAGACCTGATTTAGTCCTGGTTTAGTCTTGATTTAGTCCTGGTTTAGTCCTGGTTTAGTCTTAGTTTAGTCCTGGTTTAGACCTGATTTAGTCCATCCATCCATCCATCCATCCATCTTCTTCCGCTTATCCGGGGCCGGGTCTCGGGGGCCTCAGTCTAAGCAGGGGCTCCCAAGCTTCCTTCTCCCCAGCCACTTCCACCAGCTCCTCTGGACGGACCCCGAGGTGTTCCCAGGCCGAGAGACATAGTCCCTCCAGTGTGTCCTGGGTCTTCCCTGAGGCCTCCTACCGGTGGGACATGCCCGGAACACCTCCCGAGGGAGGCGTCCAGGAGGCATCCGGACCAGATGCCCGAACCACCTCAGCTGGCTCCTCTCGACGTGGAGGAGCAGCGACTCTACTCCGAGCTCCTCCCGTGTGACCGAGCTCCTCACCCTATCTCTAAGGGAGCGCCCGGCCACTCTGCGGAGGAAACTCATTTCGGCCGCTTGTATCCGCGATCTCGTTCTTTCGGTCATTACCCAGAGCTCATGACCATAGGTGAGGGGAGGAACGTAGATTGAGGTAAATCGAGAGCTTCGCCTTTCGGCTCAGCTCCTCTTCACCACAACGGTCCGATACAGCGACTGCATCACTGCCGACGCCGCACCGATCCGCCTGTCAATCTCACGCTCCATCCTCCCCTCACTCGTGAACAAGACCCCGAGATACTTGAACTCCTCCACTTGAGGCAGAGACTCCCCACCCACCCGGAGAGGGCAATCCACCTTTTTCCGGTCGAGAACCATGGCCTCGGATTTGGAACAGCTGATTCTCATCCCAGCCGCTTCACACTCGGCTGCAAACCGCCCCAGTGCTGCAGGTCCTGGTTCGATGGAGCCAACAGGACAACATCATCCGCAAAAAGCAGAGATGAGATCCTGTGGTCCCCGAACTGGACCCCCTCCGGCCCCTGACTGTGCCTAGAAATTCTGTCCATAAATACAATGAACAGAACCGGTGACAAAGGGCAGCCCTGGCGGAGTCCAACATGCACCGGGAACAGGTCTGACTTACTGCCGGCAATGCGAACACAGCTCCTGCTCCGGTCATACAGGGACCGGACAGCCCTTAGCAAAGGGCCCCGGACCCCATACTCCCGGAGCACCCCCCACAGGGCACCACGAGGGACACGGTCGAATGCCTTCTCCAGGTCCACAAAGCACATGTGGACTGGTTGGGCAAACTCCCATGAACCCTCGAGCACCCGATGGAGGGTGTAGAGCTGGTCCAGTGTTCCACGACCAGGCCGAAAACCACACTGCTCCTCTTGAATCCGAGGTTCGACTATCGGCCGAACTCTCCTCTCCAGCACCCTGGCATAGACTTTACCGGGGAGGCTGAGGAGTGTGATTCCCCTGTAGGTGGAACACACCCTCCGGTCCCCCTTCTTATACAGAGGGACCACCACCCCGGTCTGCCAGTCCAGAGGTACTGTTCCCGACCGCCACGCGATGCTGCAGAGACGTGTCAGCCAAGACCCACAACACCCAGAGACTTAAGGTACTCAGGATGGATCTCATCCACCCCCGGAGCCTTGCCACCGAGGAGCTTTCTGACCACCTCAGTGACTTCGGCCAGGGTGATGGATGAGTCCGCCTCTGGGTCCCCAGCCTCGGCCTCCTCTTCGGAGGACGTGACGGTGGGATTGAGGAGATCCCCAAAGTTTTCCTTCCACTGCCCGACAACATCCCCAGTCGAGGTCAGCAGCTCTCCCCCCGCACTGTAAACAGTATTGGTGAAGGGCCGCTTCCCCCTCCTGAGGCGCCGGACGGTTTGCCAGAATTTCCTTGGGGCCGTCCGATAGTCCTCCTCCATGGCCTCCCCGAACTCCTCCCAGACCAGAGTTTTTGCTTCTCCCACCGCCCGGGCTGCAGCACGCTTGGCCCGCCGGTACCCGTCAGCTGCCTCAGGAGTCCACCGGGCCAGTAAGGCCCGGTAGGACTCCTTCTTCAGCTTGACGGCATCCCTTACTTCCGGTGTCCACCACCGGGTTCGGGGATTGCCGCCGCGACAGGCACCGCAGGCCTTACGGCCACAGCTACGAACGGCCGCATCGCCAATAGAGGCCGAGAACGAAGCCCACTCGGGCTCCATGTCCCCAGCCTCCCCGGGATCTGGGAGAAGCTCTCCCAGAGGTGTGAGTTGAAGGCCGCACTGACAGAGGGTTTCGCCAGACATTCCCAACATACCCTCACGATACGCTTGGGCCTGACAGGTCTTTCCGGCTTCCTCCTCCGCCAGCAGACCCAACTCACCACCAGGTGGTGATCATTTGACAGCTCTGCCCCTCTCTTCACCCGAGTGTCCAAGACACTCCCCTCCTCGAACCGCCACCTTAACGTGGTGGAGGGGTTTGAGTACCCGAATGATCCCAGGAGCTATGTTGTCGGGGGCTTTATGCCCCTGGTAGGGTCACCCAAGGCAAACAGGTCCGGGGGGACGGGTCAGACGAAGAGCGGTTCAGAAGCCCCGAATGATGATAAACATACAGAGGCCAGTTACGTCGCCCGGAATGGCGACACCGGGGCCCCACCCTGGAGCCAGGCCTGGGGTGGGTGCACGCCGGCGAGCGCCTGGTGGCCGGGCCTTTCCCCACGGGGCCCGGCCGGGCCCAGCCCGAAGGAGCGACGTGGGGCCGCCCTCTGGTGGGCCCACCACCCGCGAGAGGAGCCATAGGGGTTGGGTGCGGAGAGATCTGGGTGGCGGTCGAAGGCAGGGGCCTCGGCGACCAGATCTCCGGACATGGAGACTAGCTCTGGGGACATGGAATGTCACCTCGCTGGGGGGGAAGGAGCCTGAGCTTGTGCGGGAGGTCGAGCGTTACCGGCTAGATATAGTCGGCCTCACCTCCACGCACAGCTTGGGCTCTGGAACCCAACTCCTTGAGAGGGGCTGGACTCTCCATTTCTCTGGCGTTGGCCGCGGGGAGCGGCGGCGAGCTGGTGTGGGCTCATCGCCCCACAGCTCAGCCGCTGCGTGTTGGAGTTCACCCCGGTGAACGAGAGGGTCGCGTCCCTGCGCCTTCGGGTCGGGGACAGGTCTCTCACTGTGGTGTCGGCCTATGGGCCGAACAGCAGTGCAGAGTACCCGGCCTTCTTGGAGTCTCTGGGAGGGGGACTGGACAGTGCACCGACCGGGGACTCCGTTGTTCTACTGGGGACTTCAACGCCCACGTGGGCAACGACAGTGACACTTGGAGAGGGGTGATTGGGAGGAACGGCCTCCCTGATCTGAACCCGAGCGGTGTTCTGTTATTGGACTTCTGTGCTAGTCACAGTTTGTCCATAACGAACACCATGTTCGAGCACAAGGGGGTCCATCGGTGCACGTGGCACCAGGACTCCCTAGGCCGGAGGTCGATGATCGACTTTGTTGTCGTGTCATCTGACCTGATTTAGTCCTGGCTTAGTCTTAGTTTAGTCCTGGTTTAGTCTGAGTTTAGTCCTGGTTTAGACCTGGTTTAGTCCTGGTTTAGACCTGATTTAGTCCTGGTTTAGTCCTGGTTTAGTCTTAGTTTAGTCCTGGTTTAGTCTTAGTTTAGTCTTAGTTTAGTCCTGGTTTAGTCCTGGTTTAGTCCTGGTTTAGTCTTAGTTTAGTCTTAGTTTAGTCTTAGTTTAGTCCTGGTTTAGTCTTAGTTTAGTCTTAGTTTAGTCTTAGTTTAGTCTTAGTTTAGTCCTGGTTTAGTCTTAGTTTAGTCCTGGTTTAGTCTTAGTTTAGTCCTGGTTTAGACCTGATGTATAAAACGGGGACAAATCAGTGGTTGTGGATAAATCTTTGGGACAGGGGGACACCGGGTCAGGACTGGGACCGTCCCGGGGAAACAGGGACTTAAAAGATCCTGATGGATCCACTCCGGCCCTACTTCCCCAGTACCTGCCCCAGAACTTGCCCCAGTACCTGCCCCTTCACCCCCGCTGGGGCAAAACTCCCCCACAGACTGTTTAAGATCATGTAGAGAACCGGGCCCGGGTCTGAGCCGCACTCACCCGCCGCTCTGAGCCCCGGGAGCCGAGCGCGCAGAGCCGAGTCCAGGAGCCGCTGGTTCCTCTGGTTCTCCTCTCTGGAGCGGCGCAGTTCCTCCTCATATTCCGCTATCGTTGTTTCCACCAGCGCAAAAATCTCCTCCGCAGCCGCACTGAGCCGCTCCGACACCAGCGCTCTGAGGACCTCAGACTTCGGACACATTTTACCAACTGTTTTTAGCTTTAGCTTTAGCCCCGAGCTAACACCGCACAGCTGAGTCTCACTTCCGCCCGCACTTCCGCCCTGACTTCCGCTTTAAACTCCGCCCTCCATGGATCTATAATAAAAACTTTTATTACTATTACTAGTTTTTATACTTTACACTTTTTTTAAAATTTAATTTTATTATAGTTTCACGTGTAAAAGGCTTTGATTTTTTGAGAGTTCCTTTTTTAAAATAAGAAATCAGGTCCTTCATTTTTTTCTTGTGGACAGAGGAAGATTTCAGAATTGAAGATTTTACCTATAAATTATTTACGTATAAATTCTTATTAAAATGATAAATTGTTATTGAAAGGTTATTCTTGATCATATATTATAAACCTGTGTGTTTGCTCTTGTTCTTTTGTTTGTTTTGCATCTAGTTTATCTGTCACATATTTGCTGAATATCCTGTAGTTTTCAAGATAATTGTAAATTTTAGGGGTAGAATTAAAATAAATTATGCTTTTCCTTATTTACTTACACTGAATGTTTTGTAACAATTTTGTTCTTCAGTTTTGTTTGTTTTTCTCTCTTAAATGTTCTGAGAGTTTGGACACTATACGCTGTGTCATCATATGTTTAAAAAAAAAAGTATATAAAATTAACTCTAATGTTAAGCTGAGCACCTGTATGGCCTCTTTGCGAACTTGTGTGAAGCTCTTTTCAGCAATATTTTACAACCATTAAGACATTAACTCATAAAAAAGATGAGAAATTCTGTATTTTGGCCATTAAATACTTACAGTATCCTGCATTAAACTGAATTACTAAACCAAAGTAACAAAACTGGTCACTCGTCTCCTCTGAAATGCAACACACTGGAACTTCTACTAGAAATATTCCTCCTCTGCTTGTATTTATTTACCTCTTGTATTTGCCAACTGTCATTTCTTGTATTTAATTTTCTGTATCTTCTTTCATGTAAAGATGCTTCGTTTCATTTATTCCGTTAAATATATGACGACTCCTTTGGTTAAAATAAAGGTGAAAAATAAAAGCTCTTTTCAGACTGTACAGCTGTAAGGTTTCAGTGTAAGTATAAACTCTGGTCCGTGGTCATTGTTCGTCAGCGCAGGACGAGGTGGGAGCTCCGTCCTGGGTCGTTGTGGTTTTTTTGGAATGGCCCCGACAAAAGCCGTGAAAATTATAATTTAGTTTTTAATAATAAAAAACACAACTGTGATCGATCCAAATGAGTGTAAATGACCTGGACACCTGCATGGCTCATTCTGCACGGCTGATCTGATCAAAACTCCAGAGTCGTTCATAAATAAAGTGACGAGAAAACGGCTCCTGAAATCTGCTCAGCCAAACGTGAACGAGTGTTGTGCTTTAAGTCATGAAAACTCAAGATTTTAGAGCTTTTACCAGGTTCTTCGTCGTTTTCAGATTGATTCTCCTGACTCGTTCTGAGACGCTTTACTCTAGTCTAGAGGTTGTTTATTTTAAGAGAACTTGTCCAGTAAAATGATCTGTTCCTGCAGCGAGATCATTTCACTACTTTTAAGTCATTTTCTGACAGATTTAAGTGTTTATATCTTAAGAATTCTTGCAGTGTGGATGAGAATAGTTCACAAGATGTCGCTTTATTGTAAGAACTGAACTGGTAACTGTCGGCCAAACTCAGACCCGCTCAAGTCCCAGAACATTTCCCTTTATTTTTAGGGGGGGAAAACGTTAAAAAAAAAAACGGTGCATTTTTAACAGTTATAAAAACAGGGACAAGGTTTTAACGGAAAATCTCACATCCACAAATCTGAACATGTCACATCTGAGAGAAACCACAGGTTAGAATCTTCTCGGAAACAGTTTTATTTGTGAAATCGTGCAGAAGAGAAGAACTTTGTGCGTTCGTGGAGATGTCAGAGTTTTTCTCTCAGCTGGATTTAACTGAAGTTTGACGCTTTGACCAGTCACATTCAAATATTCTGTATTTCCTGATCTTTTCCAGCGAGAGCGTCACAGACAAAAGTGCAAAACTCAGTTCAGAGTGACACGTGTCAATCGGTGTGAACAGGCTCGAGAAGAGGGCGGATTCTTCAGAAAAGTTCCACAGTGCGGCTTTAACTAAAACAATCCAAGTGACAAAACTCGAGATACAAAAGGAGGTTTTACAAAATCTGAGTCAGTTCAGAGATAAATTCATTTACACATTTAAAATTCCAGTCCTGAGTTTCTGTTTAGGCTTAAAAATGTAAATATTATTTCATTTACGTATTTAATTATGATTCACTTGATGTATTTGTTCAGAAACGCAAACTTTTACACTTTTACACTTTTACACGAACAAAGGAAACGCACATTCAGTTTGATCGAGCCACAAACTTTTCTGGGAAAAACAGAAAACGAAACTCAAACCTTAAAAATGTCCAAACCACAACAACAGAAAACACAAAATAATGACTTTCGAACCATCCAGACGTTTTTTTGATGAATTTGAAGTGATAGAAAGACTCTGGGTGGGGAAAAGTTGTGACGGACGGCAGCTTTAAAGCAGCACTGAAGGTTTTTATGAACTTTGTCAAAAAAACAAACAATAAAATGAGGCGAGAGATTCTTCATTGGTCCCGGAGCGGCTCAGTGAGGAGCAGATTCAGACCTGCTGAAGTCGCCTCGTCAAACTCAAACCTGCAAAAACCGAGTCAGTCGTTTGTGCTGCAAAAAGTTCAGTTTGTGATTCTGGTTCTTCAGATATTCAGTTTTATTTTGGTCGATGACGTCGTCCAGAACCTCAGAATGTGAAACAGCCTCAAAACAGGAAGAAAATGATGTCAAACGTTTGAACTCGTGACGAGAAACGACCTGAGGCTGAGGAAAAGTCTGTGTTATTATAAAATCTGAATCAAAAGCAAAAGACTAAAGACTGAGACAGACTTTTCCTCAGCCTCAGGTCGTTTCTCTTTTGCAGCACAGTTTTTGTGCAGGTTTGTGTTTGATGGGGCGACTTCACGCAGGTGTGAGGAGAAGGTCTCATCTGGACTCTCGAAGTTCAATACTTTTAAACTACGGTTTCAAAAATAGTTTTAGTTTCAGTCGACTCTTTTTTCAGACGACTCCACTTTCCCGTTTTGTGTCGTAATAAACTCTGTGGCGGTAGAAGGCAGTTTAAATGAGGCTGAAAACATTGTAAAGTCGACTTGAAGCTCTTTCCGACGCCGACATCAAGTCCAGATGAACACCAACACTTTGTGACATCACCAGGTGGCAAGAAAGCGCCTGGATTCATGAAGTAAAAGATGCACTGTGGGTTACTGCTGGAACTGTGTAACGGAGTAAAGCTTCACACCGACCGGTCGCTCTTTTTTCACAGAGCAGCGTTTGAGGCGTCGTGGTTTGGAGGAGGTCGGACTTTTTTTGAATGGCCACGACAAAAATCTAAAATAATATTGATTTTTAAAAAGAAAAAAGAAAACCACGGCCAATCAAAACGAGTTGAAACAGACTGAACACCTGCATGGCTCATTCTGCACGACTGATCTGATCAAAACTCCAGAGTCGTTCATAAATAAAGTGACGAGAAAACAGCTCCTGAAATCTGCTCAGCCAAACGTGAATGAACAACTTTTCTGGCGGAGGCTCTGCTGCTCGTCTCCATGGAGATGTCACTGCTTTGCCTGAAATGTTCCTTAGTATGACTTTAAACATATCCATCTGTAGCGTTCATTTATCACAGGTGTTCCCAACTCTTTGTGTGAACGGGGGCGCCTCTCCACAGACCTGAACGGTAATGTGACGTAGTGCTGTTACCTGCTCGTGTTTCTCAGGACAAACGGGTTTAATCTGTACTGCGGAACATTCTAGACAGAGCAATAACATCTCCACGGAGACAAGTCCGTGCCGGAGTCTCCACTAGGAAAGTCCCGCAGTGCCGAAGGTGACCAGAGGTTCAAAACTCCAAACTGGGACAAACCAGCGATGTTTGGTGTAAATAAAATAGTGGAAAAGGCGTAAAACATGGCGGAACATGGCGGAACATGGCGGAACATGGCGGAACGTGGCGGAACGTGGCGGAACGTGGCGGAACGTGGCGGAACGTGGCGGAACGTGGCGGAACGTGGCGGAACATGGCGGAACATGGCGGAACATGGCGCATTCTCAAGTAAAATCTGAGATGAAATACAGAAGCGCAGGGTTCTGGATTTGGGCAAAACAAATACAATTTCTGCTCCTCTGGTTTAGACCTGATGTAGTCCTATATTAGCCTTAGTTTAGTCCTGGTTTAGTCCTGGTTTAGTCCTAGTTTAGACCTGGTTTAGTCCTGAAATAGTCCTGAAAAAGGCCTGGTTTAGACTTGGTTTATTCCTGGTTTAGATCTGATTCAGCCCTAGTTTAGTCCTGGTTTAGACCTGAAATAGTCCTGGTTTAGACCTGATTTAGCCCTAATTTAGTCCTGGTTTAGACCTGAAAACGTCGTGGTTTAGACCTGGTTTAGACCCGTTTTAGTCTTAGTTTAGACCTGGATTAGAATTTATATAATTGTATTTTAGCTCTAGTTTACTCCTGGTTTAGTCCTGGTTTAGTCCTGGTTTAGTCCTGGTTTAGTCCTGGTTTAGACCTCGTTTAGACCTCGTTTAGAGCTGGTTTAGACCTGGTTTAGACCTGGTTTAGACCTGATATATTTGTCTTTAAGCCCAAGTTTAGTTCTGGTTTAAATCAGATTGGTCAAAAGACAATGGGACAAATGAGTGGTTTTATATAAATCTTTGGGACAGGAGGACACAGGGTCTGGACTGGGACTGTCCCGGGTAAATACATGGGTCTGGTCACCCTGGCAGTGCTTCTTTATGGAGCTGTGACTGTGAAGTGCGGCCCCGGTCGGCCCCGGTCGGCCCCGGTCGGCCCCGGTCGGCCCCGGTCGGCCCCGGTCGGCCCCGGTCGGCCCCGGTCGGCCCCGGTCGGCCCCGGTCGGCCCCGGTCGGCCCCGGTCGGCGGGGTTTAGGTGTGGATGGCCATGTGTTTGCGGATGTCGCTCTTCTGCACAAAGCGCTGGGGGCAGACGGGGCAGCGGAACGGCTTCTCCCCAGTGTGGGAGCGCACGTGGCGGTTCAGGTTGGACTTCTGGATGAAGGTCTTGGTGCACATGGGACACCTGTAAGGTCTGTCCCCCGTGTGAAGCCTCATGTGCGACACCAGACAGTTCCTCTGCTTGAACGCCGTGTTACAGACCATGCAGCTGAACAGCACCTGGCCCGTGTGCGTGGCCATGTGCGTGCGCAGGTCGTCGTTCCGCCGGTAACTCTTCAGGCAGATCTCGCACGTGAACGGCTTCTCGTCGGTGTGCACGGCCATGTGTAACCGCACGTTGTATTTCTGCGAGAAGCACTTGTGGCAGACCGGACAGCTGAAAGGTTTGTCCCCCGTGTGGACGATCATGTGCCTCTTGAGCCGGGTCTTGGTGGTGAAGGCGCGGTGGCACACGGAGCAGCGGTGGTCGGTTGGTGTGGCGCTGGCGGCGTGCATGCTCTTCATCAGCGTGGCCTGGGTGTAGTCTTCCTCGTTCACGGACTCCATGTTTGGAGCTTTTTCCTCTTGCTCCGTCACTTCTCTCTGCACTTCGGTCTGTTCGGTTTCTCCCTCCGTGTGAGCGTCTCTTCTCTGTCTCCTCAGCTGCTCTTTCTCGTGACTTTCCAGATGTTTCTTCAGCGCCACCTGCCTCTTGAACCTCTTCTCGCAAAGTGAACACCTGAAAGTGTCTATGTGCTGAGCTAAGCCGCAGTCCTCTGGCTCCGTCTTGTGAAACTGCACCTGCTGCTCCTCTGCTCCCGTCTGCGTCCCCCTCGCCTGCTCGCTCGGACTCTGCGCCTCCTCCTCATGAGTTTCCACGTGTCTCTTGAACAGATATTGCTGCGTAAACGTCTTCCCGCAGACTGAGCAGGTGAACGGCTTCTCTCCGGTGTGAATGACCATGTGTCTCAGCAGGTTGTAGTGAGGGCCTTTGAGGACTTTGCTGCAGACGGAGCACTGGTGTTTGGATTTGCGTTTTAACGAGCTCAGCACGGCGCCGCTCCTCCTCCTCCTCCTCTTCCGCAGCTTCGGTCCGGGCGCAGCGCTGGAAATCTGCTCCGGAGACTTCTCGTTCCCCTCGGTTGGATTGGGGTCGTCGTCTTCTACCTCGGTGTCGAGCTCTTGGGCCGAACAGCTGAATGGACTCTCTGTGACGTCGTAATTCTCGTTTGGTTCGTCGGCGTCAGAGTGAAGGTCCCGTGTCTCCTCTGCGCCTCCCTCGTCCTCCAGCTCCTCCTCCTGCTCCTCCTCCAGCTCCTCCTCCTGCTCCAGCTCCTCCTCCTGCTCCTCCTCCTGCTCCAGCTCCTCCTCCTGCTCCTCCTCCTGCTCCAGCTCCTCCTCCTGCTCCGATGGAGTTTGTGGAGAAGTAAATACAGAATGAGTAAAGCGAGAGGAGCAGTTTGAGCTCTCATTGAGACTCTCGTACGCCTCTTCCGTCTGGACACCTGTAAGACACACACACAAATAATGGACTTTAGTAGCCGTTAGTGATGTCTCGATACTCGATGCTGAGTCTGAAACCCTCTTTCTTTCTTATATCTGTGTAATCCTTCAGTGGTCCAGGACTAAACCAGGTCTAAACCAGGTCTAAACCAGGTCTAAACCAGGTCTAAACCAGGTCCGTGGGTGTACACTAGTCTCTGTGCCCTGAGACTTGTTCTGCTCCAGCTCCAGATCGTTCTAAAGCTTCAGGAGATGTTCTGCTCTATCCTGAAAATGGGACTGTTTTAGTATCGATACCTGTGAAAAATGAGGATCTAGTTTCGATATTAGTTTTGGGATCAATTATTAATGTCACATGAAACACAGTAATTCTCTGATTAGACTCTGACCTGGTTTAGACAAAGTTTGGACCTGGTTTAGACTTCTTTTTTGTTTTATTTCAGGAAAGGCTCAGTTCTGTCAATGAGACTTTTTCAGTATCGATACACAATTAATTTTAATGTGATGATGCAGGATCGATATCGTGGGTATCCTGCTGTATCGATATATCGCCAAGAGTATTTTTAGTGCATTTAATGGATTTTGTTACAGCTACAGTTTTGCCGCTTGTTCAGTGGAAGGAAACTGGTTTGTGTGACACATTTGACATTTTCACTGTTTTGAGGATTCAAATGTTTATGTTTCATATTCACTTTATTTTTACTGAACCACATTGAATCAAACTGAAATATATGATATGGATTTGAATGTGCACCGTATCGAAAAACATATCAGCAGCTTCTGAATGATCCGAGCCGAACCCGGGACAGTCCCAGTCCTGACCCTGTGTCCCCCTGTCCCAGTTTGATACAAGAACTAAGATCTAAACCAGGACTAAATCAGACTCATCTGATCCTGCCAACAGTAAACAGGAGCATAAATTGTCGTTTGTTTTGCAGAAATACAGAAATCCGTGTCTATGAATGTCCATAAAGCAAAAAAATGCAGCGTCAGAGTCCCTCAGATCATGACAGGAGAATCCACAATCTCACGCGCTCTTTTCACTGTTTTACACCAAACCTCCAGACCCGAGTGTCCCAGTTTAGAGTTTAGAAAACCTGGTCTCCCAACTATAAAAACCATGAGAATAAAAAGATTCTGTAGAGTTTGGTTGTGTCAGTCTCGTGAAGCTTTGAACATCGCGTAAATCCTGTTTCTGTGAGGTTTAATTTGTGGGTTCCGCGCCTCATGTCGGACCCGCGTCTGCCCCGCTCCTCACGGGGCTCACGGGGCTCACGGGGCTCACGGGGCGCGCACACACGGGGCTCTGTGTCTGGAGCCGGGACCAACCTGCGCTGCGGAGCTGCGGGCTCCGCTGGTTCCTCTGGTTCTCCTCCAGGAGCCGCTGGTTCCTCTGGTTCTCCTCTCTGGAGCGGCGCAGTTCCTCCTCATATTCCGCTATCGTAGTTTGCACCAGCGCAAAAATCTCCTCCGCGGCCGCATTGAGCCGCTCCGTGAGCAGAGCGCGCAGCACCGGCGCTTTGGACATGTTCGGAGCTTCTGGAGGTTTTTAAGGTTTTAAATCTTTAAACTCAAGCTGAGGCCGAAGCACGAGCCCCGAGCGCGCGTGTCCTACCGGAAGTGGCTGTAATGGCGCCGCGCGGGGCCGCGCTGTGGCGCCGCGCTGTGGAGGGGCGCGGAACTGCAGTCTCCGGACAGTCTGAACCAGAGACCGGACTATGGTCTGGACCAGGGGTCTTTGTCTTGGTGCCCTGATCCCTGAGGCCAGAGCGGGACAGTCCTGGTTTAGTCCTGGTTTAGTCCTGGTTTAATCCTGGTTTAGTCCTGGTTTAGTCCTGGTTTAGTCCCGGTTTAATCTTGGTTTAATCCTGGTTTAGTCCTGGTTTAATCCTGGTTTAGTCCTGGTTTAGTCCCGGTTTAGTCCTGGTTTAGACCTGATTTAGTCCTGGTTTAGTCCTAGTTTAGTCTTAGTTTAGTCCTGGTTTAATCCTGGTTTAGTCCTGGTTTAGTCCCGTTTTAATCCTCGTTTAGTCCTGGTTTAGTCCCGGTTTAATCCTGGTTTAGTCCCGGTTTAATCCTGGTTTAATCCTGGTTTAGTCCTGTTTTAGTCCTGGTTTAGTCCTGCTTTAGTCCTGGTTTAGTCCTGGTTTAATCCTGTTTTAGTCCTAGTTTAGTCCTGGTTTAGTCCTGTTTTAGTCCTGGTTTAGTCCTGGTTTAGTCCTGTTTTTTCAGGAAAGGTTCGTTTCTGTCAATGGGACTTGAGTTTCCATGGTAACAGAATAACCCTGAATCAGACTTTAAGCAGCACAGACTCAGTGCGCATGCGCGTGTGCGGGACCGGAAGTAGAGCCGAACAGTAAAAGTGTTTCAGTAAAACGCGCCGCGTCTGTGTCTCTGTGTTTTTAGTCGCGCTTCTTGGAAACAGAAATGTCTAAAGTGGTGGCGCTGAGAGCGCTGGTGTCGGAGCGGCTCAATGCGGCTGCGGAGGAGATCTTTGCGCTGGTGGAAACAACAATAGCGGAATATGAGGAGGAACTGCGCCGCTCCAGAGAGGAGAACCAGAGGAACCAGCGGCTCCTGGACTCGGCTCTGGGGCCTCAGGTCCGGGGGCAGAGCTCAGGTGGGTCTCTCCTTCTGTCGGAGCGCGAGCTTTGGACACGTGGTGTGTTTTAGCCCACGTGAGGCCTACAGAAGCCTCCGCGCGGGTCCTGCGTGGGTCTCCCGCGTGGACAGGGGGAGGGGGGTCATGTTCTAACACTGTTCCTCATCACAAACCCGTCTGGAGAGGTTTTATAGTCATCCATGCATGTTTGAGTCATCTAGAGATCTCTCCTGGGCCCTATTCAAACCCTCCTCGTGTTTAGCTGCAGTACGAGGCTCCGCCCCACAGTACGAGTCTGTACGAGGCTCCGCCCCCACAGTACGAGTCTGTACGAGGCTCCGCCCCACAGTACGAGTCTGTACGAGGCTCCGCCCCCACAGTACGAGACTGTACGAGGCTCCGCCCACAGGCCCCCACACCACAATCCTCCATAAAACACAAAACTGAACACACACCTGGACAAACCTGATGCAGGAGTTTCATTAGTGTGACGCTCTGAAGGGGGAGTGGCTCAGCACAGAGAGCAAAGGGACAGGAGAGTTAATAAGCTGTTTTTAAACCAATAAAAGGAACATGATGATCGAAATATGACGTGTCACAGTTAAAACAAAAGTGCGATTTAGCCTCTTTAAGCGTAACATCGGCGATTGTGACGTCACATTTTAAAGAGTGACTCAGGACGGGGAGTAAAGGGGGAGGAGACTTAGAGCGTCAAAAACAAAAGTGGATGGATGGATGTTCTGAGTAAATATCAATGATAAAATCTCAAAAGAATCAAAGGAACACGGTCTAAATGTTGAGAGTTATGTTAAAACCTAAAAACCTATCGTCACTTCAGGACTGTGACGATATCCAAGTGTCACGATACGATACGGTCACAGTCTGAACCTCACGGTGCGATATTTACTGCGATATCGTGGGAAACGATATTACGATATTCTACAGAATAACAAGACTGGGGCTGCAGCTGTCGATTATTACAGTCATCGATTATTCTGTCGATTATTTTGTTCGAATAATCGAGTAATCGTTTGTTATTGTCGCGTCTCCTTTGCACATGTTAAGTCCACACCACGTGTGACAGACCCACGTGTGACAGACCCACGTGTGACAGACCCACGTGTGACAGACCCACGTGTGACAGATCCACGTGTGACAGACCCACGTGTGACAGATCCACGTGTGACAGACCCACGTGTGACAGACCCACGTGTGACAGACCCACGTGTGACAGACCCACGTGTGACAGACCCACGTGTGACAGATCCACGTGTGACAGACCCACGTGTGACAGACCCACGTGTGACAGACCCACGTGTGACAGACCCACGTGTGACAGATCCACGTGTGACAGACCCACGTGTGACAGACCCACGTGTGACAGATCCACGTGTGACAGATCCACGTGTGACAGACCCACGTGTGACAGACCCACGTGTGACAGACCCACGTGTGACAGACCCACGTGTGACAGATCCACGTGTGACAGACCCACGTGCGGACAGATCCACGTGTGACAGACCCACGTGTGACAGACCCACGTGTGACAGACCCACGTGTGACAGATCCACGTGTGACAGACCCACGTGTGACAGACCCACGTGTGACAGACCCACGTGTGACAGATCCACGTGTGACAGATCCACGTGTGACAGATCCACGTGTGACAGACCCACGTGTGACAGATCCACGTGTGACAGATCCACGTGTGACAGACCCACGTGTGACAGATCCACGTGTGACAGATCCACGTGTGACAGATCCACGTGTGACAGACCCACGTGGCGGACAGATCCACGTGTGACAGCTCCACGTGTGACAGACCCACGTGTGACAGACCCACGTGTGACAGATCCACGTGCGGACAGATCCACGTGTGACAGACCCACGTGTGACAGATCCACGTGTGACAGACCCACGTGTGACAGATCCACGTGTGACAGATCCACGTGTGACAGACCCACGTGTGACAGATCCACGTGTGACAGACCCACGTGTGACAGATCCACGTGTGACAGACCCACGTGTGACAGATCCACGTGTGACAGACCCACGTGTGACAGACCCACGTGTGACAGATCCACGTGTGACAGACCCACGTGTGACAGACCCACGTGTGACAGATCCACGTGTGACAGACCCACGTGTGACAGATCCACGTGTGACAGATCCACGTGTGACAGATCCACGTGTGACAGACCCACGTGTGACAGATCCACGTGTGACAGATCCACGTGTGACAGACCCACGTGTGACAGACCCACGTGTGACAGACCCACGTGTGACAGACCCACGTGTGACAGATCCACGTGTGACAGACCCACGTGTGACAGACCCACGTGTGACAGACCCACGTGTGACAGACCCACGTGTGACAGACCCACGTGTGACAGACCCACGTGTGACAGATCCACGTGTGACAGACCCACGTGTGACAGATCCACGGGCTCAGGTCGACTCACCTCACGGTTTCTTTTCCACTTGATGTAATGTTCGGTTCTGTTTAGATGTTGTAGCATCAGTGTGGAGAAGGTGACTTTTAAAATGTTCCCCTACAGATTACAGATTACAGATTACAGATTACAGATTACATTCCCCAAAATGTAGTTTGTGACGTAATCAATTAAATTACTTAAAGTGAGTAATGTAATCTGATTACTTGATATTGTCATGATTTTTAAAACTACATAAATGTAGCAACAACTCCTGCACATTCTTGTTTGGTTTTAGACCTGGATTAGTCCTGGTTTAGACCTGGTTTAGACCTGGTTCAGACCTGGTTCAGACCTGGTTTAGACCTGGTTTAGACCTGGTTTAGACCTGGTTCAGACCTGGTTTAGACCTGGTTTAGACCTGGTTTAGTCCTAGTTTAGTCCTGGTTTATTCCTGGTTTAGTCCTGGTTTAGTCCTGGTTTAGTCCTGGTATAGTCCTGGTTTAGTCCTGGGTTAGTCCTGGTTCAGACCTGGTTTAGTCCTGGTTTAGTCCTGGGTTAGTCCTGGTTCAGACCTGGTTTAGTCCTGGTTTAGTCCTGGTTTAGTCCTGGTTTAGTCCTGGTTTATGTTCTTATTCCACGTCCATTGGCGCCGCTGTTTCGTGCACAGTGAAGTGCAGCGGTCGTGTGGAAACTTTAGCTCTACCACAGAAGGTTCCGGCCGTCGCCGAGCGGATGAAAATAAAACGAAGCATCGAGGCAAAAAAATAATCGATACATTTTTTTAATCGATTTACTCGATGAATCGTTTCAGCTCTAAACAAGACTGACTCTAAAACGCTTCAGTCATTGCAACATTTATCGTCATTTGGGACGGAACGAAATCCAAATCTCTGTGGACCAGATTTACTCCAATATAAAACTGTGAATCTGCCACTTTTTCCTCTAAAAATGCTTCAGACTGAATCCACAGACTGAAGATGTAAAAGTGCTGAGAACAGTTATTTCTTCATGTTTCTGCACTGAAACGGAGCAAAGAATCTGCAGTGATTCAAATGTTTCCTACAGACGAATCCAGACTTTTCCAAAACTAAAGCAGCACAAACAAAGTTTAAAGATGGACAGAGTTTTTGTGTTGGTTTGTGTTACGTCCTCGAGGTTTTGTGATCTTTAGATCTCCTGATAAAAGCGACGACAAACCAATG
Organism: Odontamblyopus rebecca; assembly: GCA_030686955.1. Classification (NCBI taxonomy): domain Eukaryota; kingdom Metazoa; phylum Chordata; class Actinopteri; order Gobiiformes; family Gobiidae; genus Odontamblyopus; species Odontamblyopus rebecca. The sequence goes on along the minus strand of CM060660.1, from coordinate 40,731,250 downwards.
AAAACATACGACACTGATGACACTTTCTCTCTCCAAGTGTTTAGAGACACATCCAGGTGTGTAGGGGATCTGTGTGAGCGGGTTTCTCTCTGTGTGAGCGGGTTTCTCTCTGTGTGAGCGGGTTTCTCTCTGTGTGAGCGGGTTTCTCTCTGTGTGAGCGGGTTTCTCTCTGTGTGAGCGGGTTTCTCTCTCTGTGTGAGCGGGTTTCTCTCTGTGTGAGCGGGTTTCTCTCTCTGTGTGAGCGGGTTTCTCTCTCTGTGTGAGCGGGTTTCTCTCTGTGTGAGCGGGTTTCTCTCTCTGTGTGAGCGGGTTTCTCTCTCTGTGTGAGCGGGTTTCTCTCTCTGTGTGAGCGGGTTTCTCTCTGTGTGAGCGGGTTTCTCTCTGTGTGAGCGGGTTTCTCTCTCTGTGTGAGCGGGTTTCTCTCTCTGTGTGAGCGGGTTTCTCTCTGTGTGAGCGGGTTTCTCTCTGTGTGAGCGGGTTTCTCTCTCTGTGTGAGCGGGTTTCTCTCTCTGTGTTGGAGAGACATTTTCAGGTTACAGTTATTTTCATCAGAATAAGAGTAACAAATAAAACATTTAATTAATTCCCTCTGTGGTCATAAACAAGTATTTCTCTGGCCTCATTTGTTTATTTCACATGTTTCTCCTGCAGCTGTTCAGATGGACCCCTCCTCCTCTCCTGCAGCTGTTCAGATGGACTCCTCCTCCTCTCCTGCAGCTGTTCAGATGGACCGGTCCAGCCCTGAGTCCAGAGTGAAGGAGGAAATCCCACAGATTAAAGAGGAAGCAGAGGAGCAGAGCCTGAAACAGGAGGAGGAGCTGTTCCCAGAGTTCACTGCTGTGTGTGTGAAGAGTGAAGAGTCGTCCTCACTGATTCTGCAAGGACAAACTGAGGCCAAAGAGGAAGCCCAGGGAGAGCAGTGTGGAGGAGCACAGCCACACGTCAGCACAGCCCACACACACGGACACTTCCACTCACACTCTGACCAACAAACTGACCAACAAACTGACCGCTCTTCTGACACGGACAACGACGATGACTGGGAGGCTCCAGCCGGCACTTCCACGGCTCACACGGAGACAGAGGAGCACAGAGAGCACGACGAACGAGGGCCGAGGAGAGACACGAGTCCAACTGCTCACAACTCAGGTCTATTCAGCAAATCCAAGTGTGGAGCAGAGTCCAGAGGCTCTGGTCCAGACGGAGCCCTGTCTGCGTCTGATGAAGAGAGAGGAGCAGAACTTCTGTGTCCCTTTTGTCTGAAGAGCTTCATTAGTGAAGAGAGCTATGAGATACACATCAGTGTTCACACTGGCCTCAAACCTTACAGCTGTTCAGTGTGTGACAAGACCTTTAGCACAAAGGGGAATCGTCACACACACATGAAAATCCACCGAGGGGAGAAACCGCACAGCTGTTTGATCTGTGTCCGAGCCTTCACATCGAGCTCTGCCCTCAAAGTCCACATGAGGTGTCACACAGGCGAGAGACCGTACAGCTGTTCAGTCTGTGACAAAACCTTTGGCCATAAGACGGCTCTAAACGACCACATGAGGACGCACACGGGAGACAAACCTTACAGCTGCTCCATCTGTAAAAAAGAATTTACTAAAAAGGGTAACTGTGATTCACACATGAGGAGACATAGGGGAGAGAAACCTTACAGCTGTTTAATCTGCGATAAAGCCTTTGCCGTCAGCTCCGCCCTCAATGTCCACATGAGGACTCACACAGGAGAGAAACCTTACAGCTGTCCCACCTGCACAAAAGCGTTTGTGTGTAGATCTGCTCTGAACGTGCACATCAGAACCCACACGGGAGAGAGACCTTACAGCTGTCCAGTGTGTGAGAAAAAGTTCATGCGAAAGGGTCATCTGGAGGACCACGCGAAGACACACACCGCAGAGACACCTTTCAGCTGTCCAGACTGTGAGAAGAGCTTTGTCCAAATGTGTGAACTTCAGAAACACATCGAGGAAAGTCACTCCGACCCTACAGCTGTTGAGCGCAGAGCAGCATCACCAGGACCTGCTCTGCCTTAAGCACAGGAGTCACCAACAGAAAGACCTTACAGCTGTTCTCTTTGTCACACAAAACAAACAAAAACATGTCAATCAACGATCTTTAGATTTCTATCCGGTATTTATCCCATTAGAACAGAATATTCGTTCTAATTCAGTCGTCGGCTTCGTCAGTTCCGATTACAGATATCTGCAGATCCCGATATCAACCGATGTCCCTTTTACTGGTGACTGTAAACTGTAACGGTCACGATGAGCAAAGAGACGAATGACACGGTGTTCTGGTGTAAACGTGTTCAGGTTTAACACGACCAGCTGCATGGTTCTGTGGAGGCTCGAGTTGTGATGCAAAGACTCAAGTAAATGTTATAAAAGTTGAATTTTGGTCAAAGCAAAGTCAGTTTGTTTGTCTTATTTTTCAGAGGTTTTTCATATGAGATTTGAATCATTTATTGTCCGATCATTTACAACGAGCGCCGGCTCCAGAACGACACACTTCCAGCTCAAGTTTAGAAACTGAAGTCTGAAGAACGTGACGTCAAACCGATTCATGAAGTTTGAAAAGTGTTTAAACCGTTTGTATCTGAGAGAAGGTTTGAGAGCGTCGAGTGCAGAACTGCAGAAAGGTTTGGATCCAGGTCCAACAGTCTGTGAGGATTCTATTTTTATTTTTTATTGCTTGTTTCTTTAACAAAAAAAAACACATTTCAGTTTCCTTCTGTGTAAATATTGAGTTCGGTCTCATCTGTCCCTGGACCTGCCGCTCACACGTCTCTGTGTGTTTTAGTTTCATTGTTCAGATCTGTGTGAAACGTTCATAAAAGCTGCTTTTAAACACAGACGGCTTCTGTTGTTCATTTAGTTGGATCAGAATGATCTGACTAATAATTATTGCTTTTCTTCTGAGGTGACCTTGAGCGGGGACTGCAGACTGTTCTGGACACTTCATCCAAACAATCCTCTGCTCAGAGAATAATTTGGACACAGGATTTATATTTGGAGCTTTTAAAGTCCTTTCTTCAGTCTTTCATCTGTTTTATTCTTTCCAATCTATAAACACATTTAAATCATTTTACTAACGGAAAATAACTGGCAGAGCTGGAACATAGACTCAGTGTATGAACAATTATTAAACAGTTTGCATCAACAATCATTAAATGAATCAAGTTAATTAGCATCAGAACATTACGCAGCAATTAAAGAAACAAAAAGGTTAAAGGTGATGATCTGAAGCTGCAGCAGTAATGGCGTTACCGTGGTACCAGTTAAAGCATTACTACGGGGCTCTAAAGGACCCTGAGCTGCCTGATCTAAATAAGCAGTGACTAAACTAACAGTTAAACTGGGGGATTTACAACAGCATTAGAATAAAAATACTGGAGGTACGATCCCTTATACAAAAGGCACGTCGAATCCAAACGTCTGTTCTGAGTCCTGACTCAGTCCGGCTCAGATCAGGTTCTGACCAAAGGAAATAGTTTGTGACGTACCTGATTTCACAAATGTGCTGATTTATCAGGAATGATTCTGCGCTAAATATTTCCACTGTCCCTCCTCTGCTCCTGCAGCTGTTCAGTCACAGGTTCAGCCCCAAGTCCAGTGAAAAGGAGACTCCAGAGGAACAAACGGGACGAGAGGAGAAAAGGCTGTAGGAGAGAATGAAGACGACACCAAAAAGAAGCAGAATTCTTATTAGAATTTTAAATCACTCATTCTTAAAGTGCAGGTTTGTATTAAAGTTGAACTCTGGCCCGTTTGAAGCTAAAGTCGTCACTAGAGGAGGTGAATTCTGTCAGGAGCCAAAAAACGGCACAGATCAGTGTTTCCTCGGTGGAGATCTCACTGTGGCAGTGAGTCTGTCAAGGCAACAAACTAGTGCAGTGATGGGGGCAAGTTCTGAACTAGTGCAGTGATGGGGGCAAGTTCTGAACTAGTGCAGTGATGGGGGCAAGTTCTGAACTAGTGCAGTGATGGGGCAAGTTCTGAACTAGTGCAGTGATGGGGGCAAGTTCTGAACTAGTGCAGTGATGGGGGCAAGTTCTGAACTAGTGTAATGATGGGGGCAAGTTCTGAACTAGTGCAGTGATGGGGGCAAGTTCTGAACTAGTGCAGTGATGGGGGCAAGTTCTGAACTAGTGCAGTGATGGGGGCAAGTTCTGAACTAGTGCAGTGATGGGGGCAAGTTCTGAACTAGTGCAGTGATGGGGGCAAGTTCTGAACTAGTGCAGTGATGGGGGCAAGTTCTGAACTAGTGCAGTGATGGGGGCAAGTTCTGAACTAGTGCAGTGATGGGGGCAAGTTCTGAACTAGTGCAGTGATGGGGGCAAGTTCGGCACAGGCCAAAAAAAGACTCGATCGTCGGCGTCATTTCTAATCCCACGTGTGAATTATATTTTTTGAAAAACACTAAAAAATTAATTCCCCAACCCTTTTTTTTCAACGACTTCTTTCTCTTCTTCTCCGTCAGTCGTCGATCTTCACTTGTTGCTTCTGGAGTCGGTGATCGAGTCTTTTGGGCTTTGGTGCAGTGGGAAATCAGCAGAGGGAAGTGTGAGGTGAATCCGTACTTTTACGTTCGTTCATTATTCTATTTTGGACAGATGAAATTTTAAAAACTTGGTGTTTTATTTAAAACAATAAAACCAGAACAGGCTCTATTTTGTTTTCAAAATGTATTACTGTTGTCAAATTGTGGCATTAGAAAAATGGATACGTTTCTGGTCGTTTTTAATTTGTAATATTTTATTTATTCCTTATTTGAATTTTTATTTTTTTTTAGAATAGAATAGAAAAACCTTTATTGGTCCCTTGAAGGGCAGTTCATAGCAGTGAGTAAAATCACACACAGCAGGTACACGATAACACACAAGTATATGTCCTCACAGTTCACATGGACTCAGAGTAAACAACAGAAGAAATAACAAGAATAACGAGTGTATCCAGTATTAAGCAGTGTCAGAGCTCATGAATCTAATCACAGAAGGAATAAAAGACAAAGTAGCGATTAGTTCTAATCAGAGGCATCTGATAAGGCCGACCTGAGGGCATTAGGCCGACCTGAGGGCATTGGGCCGACCTGAGGGCATTAGGCCGACCTGAGGGCATTGGGCCGACCTGAGGGCATTGGGCCGACCTGAGGGCATTGGGCCGACCTGAGGGCATTGGGCCGACCTGAGGGCATTGGGCCGACCTGAGGGCATTGGGCCGACCTGAGGGCATTGGGCCGACCTGAGGGCATTAAGGGAAACCCTGAAGACAGGATGTGCCTTTCATCTTGGTCAATAATTTGACAAGTTTTCCTAGTGACCCGACTTTTCCAGAGAGACGTCCGCTCACTCTGCTGAGCACCAGTTATTTTAGAGCAGACTTGAACAATACTGTTTAGGCTGTTTTTTCCTTCACAGAGAGACTTCCAAACCAGGAAACAAAAGGAAAAGTGAGGAGACCTCAATGTAGGAACAGCAGACTGAGGACCTCATCACTCACATTAAAAGAACAGAGTTTGTGCAGCATAAATGTTCTCTGCTGTGCTTTTTTAGCAGTCATGTCTGTGTGGACATCAAACTTCAGTTTAGAATCAAACATGGTTCCCAGATATTTCTACTGCTCAACCACCTGCACTTCCTCACCATGAATGATGCTGAGGTCAGGATCACATTTTCTCTGCCTAAAGTCTGTGATTATTTCTTTGGTTTTAGAGACATTTAGGTCGAGGTAGTTCTGGTCACACCACGTCTCAAAAGAAGAAAGAGCTGAACCACGGCCAAAGTCGTCTTTTAGTAGGGACATCACAACTGTGTCATCAGAGAACTTAACGAAGTGCGTGTTGCTGCTTGGGCTCCTACCCAAGCAGGAATTTCATGGTATGTTTCACCCGGAAGTACATTACAGCGTCTGACTCGCGCGAAGATCAGTGAAAAACACAGAGCAAAAAGCCGACATGTGAGTGCACACTTTTAACTATTGGAAATCACCACTAACACAACGGTAAACTTAAAATAACTCCCACAAAAAGTTTGTTTTTAACTGCGTGAACTTTGGAGCTTTGAGCTAAAAGTTTGGCTCGTAATTTACAGCTAAGCAAGTCCGCTCAGACTTTCATATTTGGACAAGTTTCCATCAAACACAATTTTTTTTTTTACTGTTAGGGGAAAAGATCATGGAGTGATTAAAGAGGAAGAAACGCCACGTTTTCACGGACAGCGGCAGCTCGGAGGTAAAAACACACATTATTTCATGCAGTATAATAATATTTACTTGTAAATCGCGTAATATGAGCCTCCCACACATGCATTTCATTCTGGGAATACGGCCACACCGGCTCGTCAAAGCCTGATCCCGTCAGATCTCAGAAGCTCAACAGGGCCGGGACTGGTCAGTACTTGGATGGAGACACTGGGAATTCCAGGGGCCACAGTGGGGCCAGTGGCAAAAACTGTCGTTGTGTCCTTAGGCAAGGCACATCACCCACATTGCCTAGTATGAAAGTGGTGTGTGTGTGAATGGTGGTGGTGGTCGGAGGGGCCGATGGTGCAGATTGGAGCCTCACTTCCGTCAGTCTGCCCCAGGGCAGCTGTGGCTACAATAGTAGTTTACACCACCGGGTCTGGAGTGAGTGAATAAAGCTGTAAAGAGTCTTTGAGTGTCCTGAAAAGCGCTGTATAAAACTGATGCATTATTATTATTATTACATTATATTGACACCTGTGTCTGTTAGGCCACATTTAATATAACAATGAGAAAACTGTTTGAAATGTTTTATATGAATTTTCTTTTCTCATCTGCAGCTTCCTGGATGAGGACACAACACACTTTGGATGTGAATGTACTTTGCTCTGTGGACCTCATTTTCCTGTAATAGTTGGTAGTTTTCTTAATGTGTCATTACAGGTTTTCACTCTGCAGGACAGGACTTTGAACCAACAGAACCGATCAGACGTAAGGTTCATTCTGCTCTTCCTCCTTCAGAAGATACAAGATGTCTCCACTGTCCATGTCCAGAGTCACTGAGGACTTCTGCAGAGTCACAACCTCTGAGTCACGACCTGCAGAGTCACGACCCGCAGAGTCACAACCTGCAGAGTCACAACCTGCAGACTCACGACCTGCAGAGTCACAACCTCTGAGTCACGACCTGCAGAGTCACGACCTGCAGAGTCACGACCTGCAGAGTCACGACCTGCAGAGTCACGACCTGCAGAGTCACAACCTCTGAGTCACGACCTGCAGAGTCACGACCTGCAGTCACAACCTCTGAGTCACGACCTGCACAGTCACGACCTGCAGAGTCACGACCTGCAGAGTCATGACCTGCAGAGTCACGACCTGCAGAGTCACAACCTCTGAGTCACGACCTGCAGAGTCACGACCTGCAGAGTCACAACCTCTGAGTCACGACCTGCACAGTCACGACCTGCAGAGTCACAACCTGCAGAGTCACGACCTGCAGAGTCACAACCTGCAGAGTCACGACCTGCAGAAGACCTGTGGGGCCTCTGGGTGCATCTGGCTTCCTGCACCGCTGTCTGCTGCTGTCCTGAATGTGTCCTCATAGTGATGTCTCTGTGCAGTTTAGGTTCAGAATAAGTTTATCTGAACGTTTTTCACTGTGACATTTGATTCATGGTGAGATGTCCCAGTTATCTGATGTGTCTTTTAATAGTAACTATAATTACATGTACTATAAGAATGTACTATTGTACTGCAGTGAAGCAGTATTCAATCTGATCATATTTGGCACAGATAATTTGTTCATTTTGGATTGGCACCTGCTTCTTTACAACAACAAAAAAAAGTTACACAATGGGAGAACACTGACATGTTTTATTTATTTATTATTAACCTATGAATGCATTGTGTGTGTGTGTGTGTGTGTGTGTGTGTGTGCGTGTGTGATGGGTTTAATGTTTGACTCTTCATATTATTACAAAGTATTTCCAGAAGTTTATTTGATTGTGTAATAAACCATTTTTTCTCAAAGGAGTCTTTATAAAATGACTTAAATGCATTCCCTGTTTACATGTAATTCCTTATCAGTTTAAAAATACTTAATCCATATCTCATCACTGTTTTTGAAACTTTAAGGTAATTTAGCCTATTTCAGATGTATTGGAGAAACAGCAATATTTTAGCCATAAAATGTGGATTAGAATGATTAGAATAAGTTATTCTCAAAATGTGACAGTTTGATGACCCGTGCGTAATCTTTGTTAATTATCTGTGTGCGTAATCTGCAGGTGCGTGTTGTTAGCATTAGCAGCGTGTCTCGGCGTGTCTCGGCTGCTGGGTGACGGGCACGGCTCCGTAGGCTGGACCTGTCCCGTTTCCACACGGCCTGCGGTCCGCGAAGGCTGCGGCCTATGCGGCTTCAGGAGGCTGCGGCCTATGCGGCTTCAGGAGGCTGCGGCCTACGCGGCTTCAGGAGGCTGCGGCCTACGCGGCTTCAGGAGGCTGCGGCCTACGCGGCTTCAGGAGGCTGCGGCCTTCTGAATTGGGACACTACAGCCTACAAACTGCACCTAACCCGCCCAAAATCTTACGGGTAGACGATCTACTTCCAGGCCACATCAAACCTAAACCACAAATAAACTAAAACGCCATTTTTTTACAAATTGCTTTTTCCCTTTTTATACGGTTCAATAATTCATTTTCAATAACAAAAAAAAGTCAAAACATGGCGCTGGATTCCATTTCACAAGTTACTTTCAATCATAAAAAATCATCGAGTCCTTTTTCATTTCTCGTGCCGCTCCCAAAATAGAATAAAGAATGAACGAAAAAGTACACGGACCATCGATTAAAAACAAAATCGAAAACTGAAAAAACAAATTGTTATCCGTTTTTTCATTTTGGTTTTGGAGACAAATAATGAAAAAAACTTTTGTTTTTTCATTTTCTTATTTTTGGTTTTATATTGAAAAACGAATGAAATAATGACACACGGATTTAAGGTGTTTATAAAGATGTTTTCTAACGTTTCCAGACACTCATGAGTGAACCAGGCAGAGCGTTTGGTTCGTTAGACTCGTGGCTGTTGTCAGATGGGTTAAAGTGGAGTTAAACTTCTTCAGTTTTACGTGGAAGTTCAGAACTTGCCCCCATCACTACACTAGTTTGTTGCCTTGACAGACTCACTGCCACAGTGAGATCTCCACCGAGGAAACACTGATCTGTGCCGTTTTTTGGCTCCTGACAGAATTCCACCTCCTCTAGAAACGACTTTAGCTTCAGACGGACCCGAGTTTAACTTTAAACCAGTTCCTCTCAAACCAGAACGCAGTGTTTTCAATTAAGATTTTTATTTTTTTCTACCTTTTATTTAAAGTTTTTTTAAAAATCACACTCCAGGACATGTTATAGACAATAAAATATTCTCAAACCAGGAACAGAAAGTTCTCAAAATGAAGAAATACAAAACACAAATTATTTACAGTTTTAACACATTTTACAGACGTATAAATTCAAACGAGGCGAATTGAACCGCCGCCATCAGAGAGACGCTCCGCAGAGCCGGCGTGTCAAAGTGGTTTTGGTCCAGAGAAACTGAGAAAGCTTTAAAATGTTCCCTACTGGTCGAGGGAAAAGAGAGAAATTGGACTTTTGTGGGTTTTAACTCTAACACGTCACATATTTAGATCACCATGTTCCTTTTGTGGGTTTAAAAATACTATATTCGCCTAAAGCAGCTTATTAACATCCTCCTTTGCTCTCCTCGCTAAGCCACTCCCCCTTCAGAGCCACCGCAGCACAAACAGCGAGCGTCACGTCAGGTCTGTGGAGCCGCCGTGTAGTTTTGTGTCATGTTTTTGTGTATTTATGGGGAATTGTCGTGTGGGCGGAGCCTCGTACCGGGAGAGATCTCTAGATGACCCAGACATGCACGGATGACTCTCAAACCGCTTCGGGCAGGTTTTCGATGAGGATAAGTGTCAGAACATGAGCAGGGCTCTACAGTTTCACCCATTTCACTCACATTTATGAGTAAATATTTCATTGTGCGAACGAGGAAAACAAAACAGTCGCATCTGTGCGATTCTTCTGCAGCCACAATAAGGAGCTGCACAGACGTAACTGACGAGTTAAACGTTCTAAATGATTCAAACATTAGGGGCAAACTCACACGAGGACTTTAGAATCGTGCCCAAGTCTGGAGCCCCTAAAGCGCGGCACACATGCCCAGTGTGAGCGCAACCGAACCGAGCCCGGACACGACACCTCCGACCGCACACGACCCCAACATACGAGCTCCGGGTGTGGCCGATATCACTGATACGAACAAACTGTGCTTCAGAACACACCCACGTCCACATTAAACGAGGAGCAGCAGGACCCACACCTGTCCCACCGCTCACAGACACCCCCACACCGCTGGACTTCCTCCTCCGCTAAAGCCACGGTTTGGACTCAGTCTCGTCACGGACTCAAGGTCTGAATACTGAGGGCCTCATATTTCATTACGGCCGCTGCTGTCGGAAATAAACTTGTACCGGTGTGTGGGACCTGTGCACTGGAGCCCGGACAGCCTCATGTACCAGTGTGTATCACAGGGCAGAGCTACAGCACAGAGCAGAGCTACAGCACAGAGCAGAGCTACAGCACAGAGCAGAGCTACAGCACAGAGCAGAGCTACAGCACAGAGCTACAGCACAGAGCTACAGCACAGAGCAGAGCTACAGCACAGAGCAGGTGATATTTGGGCTGAAGTTTGCCAAATAAATCTGTTTGTCACAATGTGGTGGTTTGGTAAATGTGCAGAGGCTAAAAACCACTGTAAAACCACTAAGAGAAAGTAACTCCAGTTAGGAATTAGCAGTTTTGTGTAAAGTGCAGTGGAAGTTCTCTTAAAGAAGAGGTTCTCAAACTGTGGTGAGGGTCCAAAAAGGGCCACAGAGTGTTTCAGTGCAGTACAGTTTGTTTGGCTTATTTTAAGTCTAAATATTAATCAGATAAAATGAAGATATATTTATAAAAACACTGTGATCATGCAGGAAAAGCACAGTCATAATTATTTTTTTTGTATTAAATTTATTCAGTGTTGGTGTTGGTGTGTGTAAGTTCTGCACTGTAATAATCATTGAAAACGAAAACCTATTTGTGCCCCTTTTTTTTTTCTGTGCTCCTAAAATGTTTAACTTCGGGCCACATGAGCTCCTGGAAAACAAAGTGAGTGTGGAGCCCTGACATGAGAGAAAGTGTTTTAATACTACGCAAAAATAATCAAAACTAATAGTGAAATAATAATGACCTATACCAGGTCCTTCTCAAAGCATCTGTAAAGCTGCAGTGCAGAACTTTTCTGGCGGAAGATATGATTTTTTTTTTACATGGAGGTTTTTGCTTCCCTTGAAATGTTCCACAGTAGCATTAAAATAACCACATTTTGTTGCATTTATTCAGTTACATGAGTTTTTATTGCTTAAAAAACATTATGGGCGAAACAACATCTCCATGGAGACGAGGAGCCACTGGAAAAGTGACACAGTGCCACTTTAAACCCAAGAGCTTGCAGTTAACTATGTACCCGCCCCCTCTGCAAACAAGCGCGAAAAGCTGAACAAAAACGCTACGGAAAATACACGACCGCGAGGTTTTTTGTACCGACACGTTCCCTGGGGCTGCAGCGCTAACTGTGGGCACTGCTCTGTCTGAGGCGTTCGCACTGATCGCGGGGAAATGAAAAAAAGTGCAGTTTAAGTCACTTTTGTATTAGAGTTTTCAGACAGAGTGAAAACGTTTTGGCCGTTTTCCGACGCCACCGTATCAAGTATCAAAGTGTCAATACAAAAAGTCATTTATTAAAAACTACACTCTCTATTAAAGGCCGAGTTCAGGAAATCACCTTCAAAATAAAATGAAAAAAACTGAAACTATGCTGGATGAGAACCATAGGGAAGCAACTGCTAAGGAGAGAATGCTGAGAACCATGTGGAAACAACTGCCCAGACGGACTGAAGTGACGGGGCTGAGTGAGGTAAAGGTCCTTTAAATGTTTAATACACAAAGCTACAAGGTTTAAGCAGCTCCTTTAAAGAGGGAGTTTATCTACGAATACTGATTTATTTCTTTTTCTATATTTTCTATCTTTAGATCATGTTTTATCGTTTGGAAAAAGTGATATTTGCCCAAAACGAGACTTTGCTCCCTGTGCCGAGTCGCCGCAAATGAAAACTACAAATGAAACTGCTGCGTTTTCATGTATTTCTGGAGGATTGAATGTAGTGGGTGATGTGGGCGGAGCCTCGTACAGGCGCGTACTGCAGCTAACTGTAAGGAGGGTCTGAATAGGGCCTAGGAGAGATCTCTAGATGACTCAGACATGTGTGGTTGAGTCTAAACCCTCTTCAGGCAGGTTTGTGACGGGGGAACAACACGAGGAGGAGGTTTTTTGCAGGACACCCCTCTTTAAAGCGTTAATACTACGTGGGGAGACTTTTAAAGGGCGCACACGCGGTTCTAGTTCTTCTTCTTGAGGCAGAAGCGCTCGCCGGTGTGGGAGCTCATGTGGGCCGTGAGCCGGTCCTTCCTCATGAAGCACTTGTTGCAGATGGCGCAGATGAACGGCTTCTGTCCCGTGTGCGTCGCCATGTGAGCGCCCAGATTATCTTTCCTGGTGAAGCCGCGGCCGCACACCGGACAGCTGAAAGGTTTCTCCCCCGTGTGCGAGGACATGTGCGAGCGCAGCCGGTACTTCCTGGTGAAGCACTTCTTACAGACGGGACAGCTGAAGGGCGTCTGGGACAGGTGGATTTTCATGTGACGGTCCAAATGATCCTGAAGAGCAAACTGCGCCTCGCACTCCGAACAGCTGTAAGGCGTGTTTCCGGTGTGGACGGCCAAATGCGTTTTAAAGTCGTGTTCCCGTGTGAAATCTTTCCCGCAGACGGGGCAGTTAAACCCCACGTGGGACGCCATGTGCTTCTGGAGTTCGCCGCTGCGCTCGAACGTCTCTCCGCACGCCAAACACTCGTGAGTCTGTATTTTGTTCTCAATGTCGTTGTCAGAAAAACTCTCGTTGAGCATCATCTCCAAAGAGTCGTCTTTCTGATCATAGTTTTCTCCGTCCGTCCTCATCCTCTTGGCCTCGCTGCTGCCCGACGGCTCCCAGTCCTCATCGCTTTCCGAGTCCGAGTCCACCTGCTCCACTTTATCGGAGTTGTCAAAGTGTTTAAAGTGGACGTCCTCCGCTCCGAATCCGTGTCCCTCCACTTCCTCTTCACAGCCGTGACCCTGCACTTTGTCTCCTCCGTATCCGTGTCCCTGGTTTTTGTCTCCATATACATGACCCTGTGTTTTGTCTCCTCCGTATCCATGTCCCTGGGTCTTATCCCCATATCCGTGTCCCTGGTTTTTGTCTCCGTATCCGTGTCCTGGTGCTTTGTCTTCTCCATATCCATGTCCCTGGTGTCCCTGGTTTTTGTCTCCGTATCCGTGTCCCTGGTTTTTGTCTCCGTATCCGTGTCCCTGGTTTTTGTCTCCGTATCCGTGTCCCGGTGCTTTGTCTCCGTAGGTGTGCGTCCCGGGAGCGTCTCTGTGGTCGGTTTGCGGCTGGAACAGGGAGGACAGGTTCCCTCCGTTCTCTCCTTTCACCAGGATGTCGGGGATGAAGGCCAGCTCCTCGTCCTCCTCGCGCCCTCGGTGCTGCTCCTCCTCCGGGTCCGAGGACGGGACAAACTCTTCGGGTCTGACCGGCTCAAACTGGACACCTGCAGGGACGAGACAGAGGCGCCGTTAAAGACCGTATCGAGTATCGAAAATCAGACACGATAAAACCTGTATCGAAATTAAGTACTTGTTTTTCTCAGGTATCGATACTGGAAAAGTCCAAGTTACAGTTAAATGAAGAGACAAACAAAAGAAGAAAAGCAGGACTAAAACAGGTTTAAACCAGGTCCAAACATGGTCTAAACCAGGTCTCAACAAGGTCCAAACGTGGCCTAAACATGGTCTAAACGTGGCCTAAACCAGGTCCAAACATGGCCTAAACCAGGTCTAAACGTGAACTAAACCAGGTCCAAACGTGGCCTAAACCAGGTCTAAACGTGGACTAAACTAGGTCCAAACATGGCCTAAACCAGGGCTAAACCAGGTCTAAACCAGGTCCAAACCAGGTCTAAACGTGGCCTAAACAAGGTCTAAACCAGGTCCAAAAGTAGCATAAATCAGGTCTAAACCAGGATTAAACCAGGTCTAAACGTGGTTTAAACCAGGTCCAAACGTGGCCTAAATCAGGTCTAAACCAGTTCCAAAAGTGGCATAAATCAGGTCTAAACCAGGTCCAAACGTGGTCTAAACCAGGTCTAAATCAGGTCCAAACGTGGCCTAAACCAGGTCTTAACATGGTCTAAACGTGGTCTAACCGTGGTTTAAACATGGTCTAAACGTGGCCTAAACCAGGTCTAAACCAGGTCCAAACGTGGCCTAAACCAGGTCTTAACATGGTCTAAACGTGGTCTAACCATGGTTTAAACCAGGTCCAAACGTGGCCTAAACCAGGTCTTAACATGGTCTAAAAGTGGTCTAACCGTGGTTTAAACATGGTCTAAACGTGGTCTAACCGTGGTTTAAACATGGTCCAAACGTGGCCTAAACCAGGTCTAAACCAGGTCCAAACGTGGGCTAAACCAGGTCTAAACCAGGTCCAAACGTGGGCTAAACCAGGTCTAAACCAGGTCCAAACGTGGTCTAAACGTGGTCTAACCGTGGTTTAAACATGGTCTAAACGTGGTCTAACCGTGGTTTAAACATGGTCTAAACGTGGCCTAAACCAGGTCTAAACCAGGTCCAAACGTGGCCTAAACCAGGTCTTAACATGGTCTAAAAGTGGTCTAACCGTGGTTTAAACATGGTCCAAACGTGGCCTAAACCAGGTCCAAACGTGGGCTAAACCAGGTCTAAACCAGGTCCAAACGTGGTCTAAACGTGGTCTAACCGTGGTTTAAACATGGTCTAAACGTGGTCTAACCGTGGTTTAAACATGGTCCAAACGTGGCCTAAACCAGGTCTAAACCAGGTCCAAACGTGGGCTAAACCAGGTCTAAACCAGGTCTTAACATGGTCTAAACGTGGTCTAACCATGGTTTAAACATGGTCTAAATGTGGCCTAAACCAGGTCTAAACCAGGTCCAAACGTGGCCTAAACCAGGTCTTAACATGGTCTAAACGTGGTCTAACCGTGGTTTAAACATGGTCCAAACGTGGCCTAAACCAGGTCCAAACGTGGCCTAAACCAGGTCTTAACATGGTCTAAACGTGGTCTAACCATGGTTTAAACATGGTCTAAATGTGGCCTAAACCAGGTCTAAACCAGGTCCAAACGTGGCCTAAACCAGGTCTAAACCAGGTCCAAACGTGGCCTAAACCAGGTCTAAACCAGGTCCAAACGTGGCCTAAACCAGGTCTTAACATGGTCTAAAAGTGGTCTAACCGTGGTTTAAACATGGTCCAAACGTGGCCTAAACCAGGTCCAAACGTGGGCTAAACCAGGTCTAAACCAGGTCCAAACGTGGTCTAAACGTGGTCTAACCGTGGTTTAAACATGGTCTAAACGTGGTCTAACCGTGGTTTAAACATGGTCCAAACGTGGCCTAAACCAGGTCTAAACCAGGTCCAAACGTGGGCTAAACCAGGTCTAAACCAGGTCTTAACATGGTCTAAACGTGGTCTAACCGTGGTTTAAACATGGTCTAAATGTGGCCTAAACCAGGTCTAAACCAGGTCCAAACGTGGCCTAAACCAGGTCTTAACATGGTCTAAACGTGGTCTAACCATGGTTTAAACATGGTCTAAATGTGGCCTAAACCAGGTCTAAACCAGGTCCAAACGTGGCCTAAACCAGGTCTTAACATGGTCTAAACGTGGTCTAACCGTGGTTTAAACATGGTCCAAACGTGGCCTAAACCAGGTCCAAACGTGGCCTAAACCAGGTCTTAACATGGTCTAAACGTGGTCTAACCATGGTTTAAACATGGTCTAAATGTGGCCTAAACCAGGTCTAAACCAGGTCCAAACGTGGCCTAAACCAGGTCTAAACCAGGTCCAAACGTGGGCTAAACCAGGTCTAAACCAGGTCCAAACGTGGCCTAAACCAGGTCTAATCAGAGAATTACTGTGTTACATTCAATTTGCCAAAAGTATTGAAAATCAGATCCTAATCGATGCTAAAACTAAAATAAAAACTAGTTTGTTTATCGCAGGTTTCAATCCTAAAAAAGTCCCATTTCAGGACAGCTCTAAAACCTGTGAGTAAATGTAAGGCAGAGCTGTTTAAAGTCACACTGTGGAACATTCCAGGCTGAAACGCGTCTGTTTTGTCCTAATTTGATAAAGACTTTAATCATTTTGTACTTTTTGAGGCCCTCAGCTTTTTTTAAACTTATATTTGAGACTGAAAAGCACCAAATGGAGAATGTTCCCCTCCCGTCTCCTGTGAGCACGTCTGGACCTGCCTCACACGTGGCACATTTCCATAACGGGCATTTTGGAAGTTCTATCACAGCGAGGACTAAAAGCTTAAAATAAAATTTATTTTGTTAGGAAATTAAGTTCTTTCATGTTAATTAAGTTCTTTCACAGGGTTCACACTCTTTTTCACTGGCAAAATTTTAACTTTTTCATGATTTTTTCCATGACCTAAAGTGAATTTTCTAAGACTTTACGGCTCCTACAAGTGTAGAATTTCTCAGACTTTTAGGGCTAAATATGAAATGTGAACCCTTTAACTCACCTCATGGTTTGGTTTATAGTTTTTAACTTTTTAAATCCTGTCAGTGCGTTTATTGCGTCTCTTTTAAGCCAAACACCTGATTGTGCAGACGTTCAGAAATAATCAGAACAGCCTCATGAGAATTTAACGGTCGAGAGACTAAATTTCCATGACTTTTCCAGGATTTCCGTGACCGTGGGTTTCAGAATACTTAGAATCATTATAATAAAATGACTGGAAGATTCGTACGGTAACATTATGTGAACCAGTGTCCGGAGCCACAGAACTGAGGTGGAGCTCCTTGTTTTTGCTGTCACTGCACAGAGCTTCAAGTTAAAGGGACAGTTGTGAGTTTAGTTCATAGTTCCTCATTTCCTGCTGATCCAGAGTGTTGGAGACGTGTGGAGACACTTGTTTAAATCTACCTCCAGTCCTTGTATTTGCAGAGGTGCTGGTGCTGGGCTAGTGCAGGTCAATGGCCACAGTCGTCCTGCCACTAAAAACAGTCTGACCCACTCCACAGACCCGAGGAAAAACTATTGGAGCTCCAGACTGTGAACGTCTGTGTCACAGAATCATTTTAGAGTCAAACCGACCGCTGCATTTGAAGGATTTGTGTCTGAGCTCGACAGCTGCGACTGATATATGAGAAAATAGAACCTCAACATGCGACGATTCAGGCGACACAAGGTTAGATTTATTTCAGACATGATTCCGTGGACCAGGGCTCTACAGTTTCGCCCATTTCGTGGAAATCAAAACAGTCGCATCTGTGCGATTCTTCTGCAGCCACAATAAGGAGCTGCACAGACGTAACTGACGAGTTAAACGTTCTAAATGATTCAAACATTCGGGGCAAACTCACACGAGGACTTTAGAATCGTGCCCAAGTCTGGAGCCCCTAAAGCGCGGCACACATGCCCAGTGTGAGCGCAACCGAACCGAGCCCGGACACGACACCTCCGACCGCACACGACCCCAACATACGAGCTCCGGGTGTGGCCGATATCACTGATACGAACAAACTGTGCTTCAGAACACACCCACGTCCACATTAAACGAGGAGCAGCAGGACCCACACCTGTCCCACCGCTCACAGACACCCCCACACCGCTGGACTTCCTCCTCCGCTAAAGCCACGGTTTGGACTCAGTCTCGTCACGGACTCAAGGTCTGAATACTGAGGGCCTCATATTTCATTACGGCCGCTGCTGTCGGAAATAAACTTGTACCGGTGTGTGGGACCTGTGCACTGGAGCCCGCGGACACCGCGGCACCGCGAGTGTGCGGCTCGTCCACAGCACCACCCTCAGCCTGTATCACAGGACAGGTTAAACATCCCACCTGTCCACCCACCTCACATCAAATTCGCCAATACTAATTTTATGTCCGTGTCCGCACAGAGCAGAGCTACAGCACAGAGCTACAGCACAGAGCAGAGCTACAGCACAGAGCAGAGCTACAGCACAGAGCTACAGCACAGAGCAGAGCTACAGCACAGAGCAGGTGATATTTGGGCTGAAGTTTGCCAAATAAATCTGTTTGTCACAATGTGGTGGTTTGGTAAATGTGCAGAGGCTAAAAACACTGTAAAACCACTAAGAGAAAGTAACTCCAGTTAGTAATTAGCAGTTTTGTGTAAAGTGCAGTGGAAGTTCTCTTAAAGAAGAGGTTCTCAAACTGTGGTGAGGGTCCAAAAAGGGCCACAGAGTGTTTCAGTGCAGTACAGTTTGTTTGGCTTATTTTAAGTCTAAATATTAATCAGATAAAATGAAGATATATTTATAAAAACACTGTGATCATGCAGGAAAAGTACAGTCATAATTATTTAGTTTTTTGTATAAAATTCATTCAAATAAGTTGGTGTTGGTGTGTCCAAGTTCTGCACTGTAATAATCGTTCAAAATGAAAACCTATTTGTGCCCCATTTTTTTTCTGTGCTCCTAAAATTTTTTACTTAGGGCCACATGAGCTCCTGAAAGAAAACATTAGTGTAGAGCCCTGCTGTGGACACAGATGTTCACATTTGGGTCGGGCTGATGAGTCGATTAATCGATATTTGCTCCTTCAGAGTTTGGTGGATCAGGTTCATGTTAATGGACAAACTGAATGTCGGTGTCTGTGTAACGGAGCCTGAGGAGTCGAGGTCTGAGCACAAACTCTGGAGCCTCACAGTCCCACGTCTCGGCTCTGGCTCCTTGGAGATCCCTATATTCCTCAGAGTGTGTTTCCCTGCACATCAGTGTCCCGGGTATGATCGGGTTTTTGAGTGTCCCGGTTTCACATGTTTACGCAGCATCTGCAACGCGACATACGCACAGAACAGACTCAGCATCAGCAGAACATCCTCTGTCACAGGGAGAACACTCATATTCACTGAGTCACAGAGAGAACACTCATATTCACCGAGTCACAGAGAGAACACTCATATTCACCGAGTCACAGGAAGAACACTCATATTCACTGAGTCACAGAGAGAACACTCATATTCACTGAGTCACAGAGAGAACACTCATATTCACTGAGTCACAGAGAGAACACTCATATTCACTGAGTCACAGGGAGAACACTCATATTCACTGAGTCACAGAGAGAACACTCATATTCACTGAGTCACAGAGAGAACACTCATATTCACTGAGTCGAGTCCTTTAGTCCCACAGAAGCTGAAGCAGCAGCACAAGGAAAGAGCTGCTTTTTTCAGCTCTTACAATTTATGCAAATGAGCCGTGAGGTTTTAAGTTTAGTTTGTGTAAAACACAAATGTTTAAAGCTGCATTAAACTCATTCTGATCTCTGTGTTTAAAGTTCAGTTTATTTATGCAGATTAGGAACAGGAATAATGATCATTTTAATATAAATTGTTAATGATTAATCGAAAATTGATCGTTTTCATGACAATCGATGCCCATCCCTAGTTCACAGGGACAGTCTGGAGCTCTAATAGTTTCCTCGGGTCTGTGGAGTGGGTCAGACTGTTTTTAGTGGCAGGACGACTGTGGCCATTGACCTGCACTAGCCCAGCACCAGCACCTCTGCAAATACAAGGACTGGAGGAAGAGTTAAACAAGTGTCTCCAACACTCTGGAAATGAGGAACTATGAACAAAACACAACTGTCCCTTTAAGTCTTCATTTATGTGACTGCTTTTCTTATGACACTGTGTTCTGATCTGTTCTGATGTCATTTCCTCGTCACAAACACCTGGAGTTGTGTTTGTTTCATTCACTTGTTTCACAAACCTGCAGATTTAACATGAACTCTTCTGTCAAACAAGAAAAAAACGCTGTTAACGGTTTAAACTCCACACACCTTCACTAGAATCATTTGGATCATTTCAGTCGTGGAGTCACCGACCTCGACTAAAGGTAAAAGGAGCTGTTCACTTGGAAACTACCACTTCATGACATCACAAGGTGGAACAGAGTGTTTGGAGCGTTGCAGATGTAACAGATGAATAATAAAGAGTCACTCAAAGATGTGAATGAAGCAAACACGACTCCAGATGTGAGGGTGACCAGATTTTCAAAAACTGGGACTCTCAGTTTGTGGGGGTCAGTAAGAATAAAACTGTGAATCGAGTGTGAAATTAAGGAAAACTGTGAAAACATGAGTCAGTTCTGCCACATTTTCTTTGTTTTGGGCGTTTTAAGCAGATTTTCTGTATTTTTACCCAAACAAATGACAGTTTATGCCTCTCTTTACTGTTGACAGGATCAGATTGGTCCAAAATAGGGACACTGGGACATTTCTTGTATAAAACTGTGACAAATCAGTGGTTTTGTATAAATCTTTGGTTCAGGGGACACAGGGTCAGGACTGGGACTGTCTGGTCTCCCTGTTTTTGAGGCAGGAACAACATTAGAACTTAAAGCGCACAGGAGTTAGTTTTGCTAAATCCATGACCTTTAAGCTTTGTTTTGCAACCCTGGAACGTCCCCAGTGCGGGACAGAAGCCTGTTACAGGTTTTGTATCTTAAATATTTGGTGGTTTCATCTCCCCGGGTTAAACATGACGCTAACAGACGCAGAACCCGCGGTCCAGAGCCGCGGGTTCTGCGGGGAAAAGATCTTTACAAAACAAACATGAACCGGGCCAAGCGGGCGCGGGGTTCGGACCTGATCCGTGAGAGTTCCTTGGCGGCAGAACCGAGTCCAGGAGCTGCTGTTTCCTCTGGTTCTCCTCTTTGGAGCGGCTCAGTTCCTCCTCGTACTCCGCTATCGTCCTCTCCACCAGCGCAAAGATCTCCTCCGCGGCCGCCGTCAGCCGCTCGTTCACCAGGGTGCGCAGAGTTTGGCCCTTCGACATTTTGCGCGCAGTTTTTCTCCAGTTTTAGCGTTTAGCACGAAGCTAACATGAGCTAACATGAGCTAACATGAGCTAACCGCACCGCCAACAGACAAAACACTCGTAAAGTACTCCGGACTGTCGTGACGCAGCCTGGCCGCCGTAAAAGGCCGTAAAGGAGGGCTGCGCGGAGCTGGCGCCCCTCTGTGGACACTCGGTGTAATTACACAGTGCATTGATTTGAATAATAAACGCCTTTTTCCGTTTTTCTCTAAATAAATGAATAAAACGTTCTTATGAACAGATTTGTACTTGTACGGAAGTGAGTGAAGTGTTTTCTTACGAACATTTTTGGCCTCCACAAAACTTTCTTCACTGAATGTTCTGGAAGGACAAATCCTCTGAAGAGTCAGGATCACTCAAAAGAAACAAAAAACTTACTGTTTTAGAATATTATTACTCTGATAATGCAACAAAAAAATTCCTCCAAGATTGTAAGTTCTATATTTTCTTAAATTATTTCCTATAAACATTTTACTGTGTGATCCAAGAACAACATGAGTTTTCTCGAGTCTGTGGGTCTGACAGACTTTACGCTGCCCCATCACCTCCCTCCTAAAACACACACTGGCCACATGAGGAAGTTCCGAGAGCGTTTCTGTCCCAATACACATGCAGTTTTCTATGTAAATGAGTGTGGAGGTGTTTGTATTTGGTGTTTGCTGCGTAAGAACATTTTGCAACTCTGGGGAAGTTTTTTAAAGAAAAGATTCATGAATGAGTCTCAAGTATTGGATCCCTTATTTATGACTTTTTGAATAAAATAAAACATTTAGGTTTTTATGTTAAACACATTTAAACTGTTTCCTCCTTTGAATCATTTTAAAATATTATTGAATTATTATTGTTAATTGTCTCCTAATCACGTGACACCAGAGGGATTCAGCTGCATCTGACAAAGAAACAGACACAAGAAGTGGAGTGAAATTTTAATGAGGCTCACAGGCTAAAATCTCCAAACGTAAAACAGATTCACCAAAACCTTGAAACAAAAATACAAAACAAAATATTAAAATAAAATTTCCCATCAGTTTTTTTTTAAACCTTCATTATGTGAGAGCGCTCGCCTCTCCACAGAACTATAACACATCGTTTTGGGGCTCTGTTTGGTTTAGTCCTGATGTGGACCTGGTTTGGTCCTTTTTAAGTCCAGGGTGAGTTTCGGGTGAATTTTGACTTCTGCTTTTTCCATATAAATTAGAGATGAGCCAAAGTGGATTTTCTTCTGAGTCGACACAGTATCAGATATTTGACCTGCAGCTGTGGCCGATACTTATATTTATTCACTTTTTAAATGGTTAATTTGTGATTGTTACTTTCACTTTTCACATTTTTATTTGGGAAATAAAATAAATAACTTTGTGTCACTTTGTGTCCAGATCTGACTCGTCCGTTCAAAAAGAGAATGGGAAAATATCGGTACAGAATATCGGCCGATACCAAAGACTGTTTCAATATATCAATACAGGACCCGATACAGCGCCCATCCTCTAAACGGAGCTTCTTTTCTTTCAGAGTCTGTGGGAAAAGTCTAAAGTCGAACCTCATGGACAGAAATACAGTACTGTGGTCCCTCGCGGGAGTTACAGTTAGAAAATAACCTGCAAAAGGCAAAATCCGTCAAGTATTCAGCTTTATTTTTTACAATTATCATGTACAGCTCTGGAAAAATAAGAGCCCAGTGCATTTGTCTTCCTATGGTGGCACAGTGGCTGTGTGGAGTTTGCATGTTCTTCCCGTGTCTGGATGGGTTTCCTCTGGGCTCCGGTTTCCCCCATCAACTCAAAAAAACATGCTGTAGGTGTGAAAGTCGTGTGAGTGAGTGGTGGAGGTGGTCGGAGGGGCCTGGCAGCCGCACCTCCGTCAGTCTGCCCCAGGGCAACTGTGGCTACAACAGTGGTTTACCACCACCGGGTCCGGACTGAATGAAAAATGCTCTGTAAAAATGCTGTCAGGCACTTTGGGGACAAGCGTCTGTGTAAAGCGCGATATAAATAAACTTACCTTCCTGAACTCAACGTCTCCACATGTGTTTGGGCCGTTTTATTCCAGCGTCTGTAGAATCCAACACAGACACACCTCATTCTGCTTCAGGAGGCTCTGATGAGGAGATCACCTGAACCGAACCTGATTTAAGGAGGAACAGGAGAAAAATCATTATTATTATTCCACCAAATATTGATTTCTGAACTCTTCCTCAGGTCAGACATTAGTATTGTGTCATTTTAAAATGATCTTGTTTTCTTGCATCTTTTTTGTTATTTTGATCATTTTCTGCAAACAAATGCTCTAAATGACAATTTTTTTATTTGGAATTTGGGAGAAATGCTGGCAGTCATTTATAGAATGAAACAAAAATGTTCATTTTACTCAAACACAAACCTCCAAGTCGTAAAATCAAAGAAAGTGATCATTTTGCAGGGGTGTCTTAGTTTTTTCCAGAGCTGTATCTTTTAAGGCTGTAAAACCTCCGCGATCCGGAAGCAGCGGCTGAAAAACTGTTATGGGGAGGAGTTGTTGGCACCATTTTTTATTCTTCTAAACAGACATGCCACATTCGATTAACACACAACACAATATGTGGGTTCTTCCTTAACCAATCAGAACGTAGAACACAATGCGCATTAAAAAAATCTGCGAAACAGCAAAACCGCAAACGATGAACCGTGTTACAGTGCAGTGAACAAAGTTTTCAAAAATATAAATAATGATCTTTTTTTCCTCAGTTTCCAAAATTCTAAGTGAGCGAACAAAAGCAAAAAGCCAAAGTGGTTCAGAAGTGTCCTGAGCGTAAAGAAGCAGCAGAAGTTGTGTTGGTGCTGGTCGGGCCCCACAGGCCCTGACCTCAGCATCAGGGAGTGAGTCTGATTCCCTGAAGAGACAGAAGGAGGTGAGGAAGCTCCATCCACACAACATCTGAGCTCAGTTCTTCTGCATGTTTGGAACAGGGACCAGCCCAGGTCCTTCACAAACCGTCTGCAGGTAAAACCTAGAAGAACTGAGGCTCTTCTGAAGGCAAAGCTCGAATATGGATCTGATTTACATTTCTCTTTGCTTCAGTCACTGCGTTTTGGTGAGTGATGAAAATAAATGAACACTTCCATTTCTGAAGCATTTCAAAACACACCGGCCTTTTAGAGCAGAAGTGATTAAAAAAAAAAGCTTTGTGCATTTTGGCGACAGAAGTGTCATTGTTCTCGTTCATTCTGATTCATTCAGACTCAACATGGACAGAAGACGACAGCGATAAAAACATTTCCAGCACCAACATGTCTGGTTGTTCTGGTTGTGAGAATAAATATACTACAAACAGACTAAAGTTTGAAAGTTTTACTCACTGACCGCACGAGGATCTGGCAGTCGGACACCGTTTGTCAAAGTCGCTTGTTGAGGAAATATTCTTGATCTTTTGACGATGATCCTTTCACAGAGCTCGACAAACTGCTGAGTTCTGCCAAACTTCTGTTGCCAACACGCAGAACCACACCTACATCATTACGTTTACGAACACTAAAAAGGGTCTATAACGTTTGCACAGAACTGTACGTCACATCGATCAGATCTCCTTCTCCGCGCTCTGTTCTTCTCTGCTGGAGTTTCTCATGCTGCTGCAGACTCGTGGAGAAGGTCTTGAGACGTTCACTTGTGGGTGTACTTGGTGTGGTACCTGAGCAAACTCGAGCGCACGAAGCCTTTCTCACAGATGGGGCAGAAGAAGGAGGTGCCCTGGGTGTGGATCAACTGGTGCAGGCGCAGGGCCATGGAGGTGGTGTAGCCTTTCCCGCAGAAGGAGCACCTGTAGGGTCTGAGCACGTGGCTTTTCATGTGCTTCTTCAGGTCCTTCTTAAACTTGAAGCCCAGCGTGCAGCAGGGGCACAGGTACAGGAGGCTCTTGGGGTGTTTCTTCAGATTCCGCACGTTGGGTTTCCTCCAGTCTCTGTGGATGCTCGTGTGCTTCTCTATCACCAGTCTGTTGGAAACCACCAAGTTACAAATGCTGCAGCAGTAACCTGCCTTCACTTTGGTGAAAACCACTGGGTCTGGAACCAGAGAGACGGGAACTCCCCAGACCGGGTCCTGGGTCCACGTGAAGCCTGTAGCGTCGCTAGCATCAGAGGATGAGGCGTTAGTGCTGCTGGCATAAACGGTGGGAATGTTGTTAGCATCTGTGGCTAAAGTGTTCTTAGCCGGGGTGGTGTTAGCATGTGGGATCAGACCGTTAGCCTCATTAGGGGCTGGAGCGCTGGTGTTGTTCACATTTCCGACTGAAGCGTTGGCGTTGTTAGTATTAGGGGCTGTAGTGTTATCGTTATCAGTATTTTTAGCAGGATTTTGACGCACTCGTTTACTCTTCTTGACGCGCGGTTCAGTTCTTTGTGTCTTCTTGCGTTGGAGCTTCGTGCACCGGGGCTCCCTGCTCCTCCTCGGAGAGCGTCTGACGGGAGATCGGAGCCTCTTCAGGTCGGGCCCTTCAGTTCGGAGCCTTTTCTTCGTCCGGTTGCTCGTGTCCGGGGGGAGGTTCAGGTTTGGGGTTTCAGGAATGTTCAGTTTTGAGGTTTCTTCTTCTTTAAAAAATGGCTCCTTTTTTATGCGGAGGATTCGTTCTTCACTCGTGGCCGCTTGAATCTGAGCGTCTGAAAGCACAAAGACACAGATCACTTTTTTAGTTAAACACTGATTGTATTTAATAATAATAATAATAATAATAATAATAATAAGGCGACAGCTGTTGGCAACAGTGTCTGGAGAGAATTTTCCCACACTGCACCTGCCGGTGGGTTTTTTGCTCTGGCACCAGGATCATCAGGATCATGTGTTTGAGAGACTGAGGATGGGACATGTGTGTTTGCTGATGTCTGTGTCAGATGATGTTTCCATGTTTTTCACTGTGAAGAACATTGGGGAAACTCTTGTGGTGATTCTGGGCTATAGATATAAAATTGAACAGAACTGAATTATTTCATTTTCATTACACTAGGGGGCGCTATAGTGTAATTTTCCATATGCTTTATAGTGTTTTATATTCAGGCCGAGATCAGCATCAGTGACTCAAATTTCAGCTCGATCGGACTAAGTCTGAGCCAACGGAGCAAATCTGCACACTGAATATTGTCTAAACTTTGATTGAACTTTGGCGCTTCGCCGCACGTAAACGTGACAGTTTTCAAAAAAATGGAGGAAACGTTTGCAGCTGCACTTCTCTAGATGATGCAGGTGAGAAGAAGAAGAAGAAGGAGAAGAAGGAGAAGGGACCCGCTGCACCCGCTGCACCCGCGGGACCAACGGGACCAACACAAAACAGGGCAGGACCATGGATGTAATAAGAGCATCTGAGAGAACATTCTGAGAGAACATTCTGAGAGAACATTCTGAGAGAACATTCTGAGAGAACATTCTGAGAGAACATTCTGAGAGAACATTCTGAGAGAACATTCTGAAAGCTTATAGCGGCAGCAGGATTGTGTCCCGCAGACCTGTACCTGCTGCTGCACTAAGTTCGGCGTCAGTGGAGATGATTAAAGTGACTCGTGGTTTCACAGGAGAAATGAAGGTCAGTTACCGGTTCTTTTCTGTTTCTGACCTGGTTTAATCAGCACAGTTGCTGCTGTGTTAAAAGTCACTGTTCAGAAAGAATCTGTTCATAAATGTACATTTACAGGACAAAATCGTTCTGTATGTGCAGTAAATATCTCATTTTCCAACATAGAGATCAGCGGCTTATCGCCCGGCTGAGGCTTGTTTAATTTTTTTAAATAGCGTGGGTGCGGCTTATATACCGGTGCCTCTATAGTCCGGAAAATACGGTAATTGTATTTACCCCGTATATATGTGTACGACACGTGTGTGTTGATTTGTACAAACCTCTTTTTCCAGGCTCCAGCTGCTCCAGAACACACTCCGTCTCTGGTGCCTTTTCTCCATCGACTTCAACTTCTGATGAGACTAAAAAGAAAAAAAAAAAGTGTAAATCACATGAAACTCAACGGGAGAAAAATACTGAACTGTGATTTTTCTGACAAACACTGTGACTGTGATTAGATTTGTGATTTATGTTTTAATAAAAGGATTCGGTTTCAAGTTTTGTATTTTAAACTCATCCAGAAGAATCAACAAAAGACTGAAATCTGAACAGACATAAGCCAAGAATCACATTTCAGAGCATTTGTACAGATCTTAACTCCAGAGTTTATCCCATGGAGACGGGGAGGGCATCTGACACACGGGAGGGCATCTGACACAGGGGGAGGGCATCTGACACACACGGGGAGGGCATCTGACACACGGGAGGGCATCTGACACACACGGGGAGGGCATCTGACACACGGGGAGGGCATCTGACACACGGGGAGGGCATCTGACACACGGGGAGGGCATCTGACACAGGGGAGGGCATCTGACACACGGGGAGGGCATCTGACACACGGGGAGGGCATCTGACACAGGGGGAGGGCATCTGACACACGGGGAGGGCATCTGACACAGGGGAGGGCATCTGACACACGGGGAGGGCATCTGACACACGGGGAGGGCATCTGACACAGGGGAGGGCATCTGACACACGGGGAGGGCATCTGACACAGGGGAGGGCATCTGACACACGGGGAGGGCATCTGACACAGGGAGGGCATCTGACACACACGGGGAGGGCATCTGACACAGGGGGAGGGCATCTGACACACGGGGAGGGCATCTGACACAGGGGAGGGCATCTGACACACGGGAGGGCATCTGACACACGGGGAGGGCATCTGACACACGGGGAGGGCATCTGACACACGGGGAGGGCATCTGACACACGGGGAGGGCATCTGACACACACGGGGAGGGCAGCTGACACAAGGGGAGGGCATCTGACACACGGGGAGGGCATCTGACACACGGGGAGGGCATCTGACACACACGGGGTCCATAATAAAGTCGTGTCGCTTTGTCCAAACTCACAAATGGGTGGAGTAGAAGCTGCGCTCCACCTGGGACTTTCTGAATTAAATTTGCATTTTTATTATCTAAAAATAAAGTCTTGTTTTTCCCAGTTACAGAGCGGACGTGAAGCGGACGTGAAGCGGACGTGAAGCGGACGTGAAGCGGACGTGGAGCGGACGTGGAGCGGACGTGGAGCGGACGTGGAGCGGACGTGAAGCGGACGTGGAGCGGACGTGGAGCGGACGTGGAGCGGACGTGGAGCGGACGTGGAGCGGACGTGAAGCGGACGTGAAGCGGACGTGGAGCGGACGTGGAGCGGACGTGGAGCGGACGTGAAGCGGACGTGGAGCGGACGTGGAGCGGACGTGAAGCGGACGTGAAGCGGACGTGGAGCGGAAGTGGAGCGGACGTGGAGCGGACGTGAAGCGGACGTGAAGCGGACGTGAAGCGGACGTGAAGCGGACGTGGAGCGGACGTGGAGCGGACGTGGAGCGGACGTGGAGCGGACGTGGAGCGGACGTGGAGCGGACGTGGAGCGGACGTGGAGCGGACGTGGAGCGGACGTGGAGCGGACGTGGAGCGGACGTGGAGCGGACGTGGAGCGGACGTGGAGCGGACGTGGAGCGGACGTGGAGCGGACGTGAAGCGGACGTGAAGCGGACGTGAAGCGGACGTGAAGCGGACGTGAAGCGGACGTGAAGCGGACGTGGAGCGGACCTGCAGCGGACGCGAAGCGGACGTGAAGCGGACGTGAAGCGGACGTGGAGCGGACGTGGAGCGGACGTGGAGCGGACGTGGAGCGGACGTGGAGCGGACGTGGAGCGGACGTGGAGCGGACGTGGAGCGGACGTGAAGCGGACGTGAAGCGGACGTGGAGCGGACGTGGAGCGGACGTGGAGCGGACGTGGAGGGGACGTGGAGCGGACGTGAAGCGGACGTGAAGCGGACGTGGAGCGGACGTGGGGCGGACGTGAAGCGGACGTGGAGCGGACGTGGAGCGGACGTGAAGCGGACGTGGAGCGGGCGTGAAGCGGACGTGAAGCGGACGTGAAGCGGACGTGTTGCGGACGTGATGCGGACGTGTCGCGGACGTGAAGCGGACGTGAAGCGGACGTGAAGCGGACGTGAAGCGGACGTGGAGCGGACGTGGAGCGGACGTGGAGCGGACGTGGAGCGGACGTGAAGCGGACGTGGAGCGGACGTGAAGCGGACGTGAAGCGGACGTGAAGCGGACGTGGAGCGGACGTGAATCGTACGTGGAGCGGACGTGAAGAGGACGTGGAGCTGACGTGAATCGGACGTGAAGCGGTCGTGTAGCGAACGTGAAGCCGACGTGAGCGGACGTTAAGCGGACGTGTAGCGGACGTGTAGCGGACGTGGAGCGGACGTGGAGCGGACGTGAAGCGGACGTGAAGCGGACGTGTAGCGGACGTGGAGCGGACGTGGAGGGGACGTGGAGCGGACGTGAAGCGGACGTGAAGCGGACGTGAAGCGGACGTGAAGCGGACGTGAAGCGGACGTGAAGCGGACGTGGAGCGGACGTGGAGCGGACGTGGAGCGGACGTGGAGCGGACGTGGAGCGGACGTGGAGCGGACGTGGAGCGGACGTGGAGCGGACGTGGAGCGGACGTGGAGCGGACGTGGAGCGGACGTGAAGCGGACGTGGAGCGGACGTGGAGCGGACGTGAAGCGGACGTGAAGCGGACGTGAAGCGGACGTGAAGCGGACGTGAATCTTTCTGATGTGCGTTTTCATTTCCTGTTTTGTGTTCGGGCTTCGCTGAGGTGTTTTATAGAGTTTATTAAAAAGTGTTTTTGGTCATTTTGTATTTCTGCGTTCACAGTCGCGCTCATCGTCCTTCAGATGGTTTTCACTTCTGAGTTCAGTCCCCGTGCGTCGCTTCAGAATCGGGGGTGTTCCGGGTGCACTTCAGGCCGACTGACTGGAGGGCAGAGGCACCTCCCCTGGGCAGGGCTCTACAGTGCGCCCATTTCACTCACATTTGCGAGTAAATATTTCGTCGTGCGAACGAGGAAAATAAAACAGTGGCACCAGTGCGAGTGCTTCTGCAGCCACAGTAAGGAGAACTGCGCACAGACGTAACGTGACAAGTTAAACGTTCTAAATGTATCAAACATTAGGGGCAAACTCACACTAGGACTTCAGAATCGTGCCCAAGCCTGGATCCCCTAAAGCGCCGCACGCTTTCCCAGCGCGAGCGCTGACCCCAGCGTACGAGCTCCACGTGTGGCCGATATCACTCGAACTACGAACAAACTCCGCTTCAAAACACACCCACGCCCTTCAACAAGGAGCGCCCGCAGCAGGACCCACACCTGCCCCACCACTCAGTAAACACCCCCACGCCGCTGGACTTCCTTCTCAGCTAAAGCGAGAGCTTTGTCTTGGTCTTGTCTCGAGCGCATTTGGACTCGGTCTTATCACGGACTCAAGGTCTGAATACTGAGTGTGATCATATTTCATTACGGCCGCTGCAATAAACTTGTACCGGTGTGCGTGACCACGCGGGACGTCTCTCTGCGGCCTGTGCACTGGAGCCCGCAGACACTGTGCGGCCCGTCAGCACAGACTCCGCAGACACTGTGCGGCCCGTCAGCACAGACTCCGCAGACACTGTGCGGCCCGTCAGCACAGACTCCGCAGTGTGCGGCCCGTCAGCACAGACTCCGCAGACACTGTGCGGCCCGTCAGCACAGACTCCGCAGACACTGTGCGGCCCGTCAGCACAGACTCCGCAGACACTGTGCGGCCCGTCAGCACAGACTCCGCAGCGCGCGGCTTGTCCACAGCGCCACCCTCGTGTACCAACGTGCGTCACAGGGCAGGTATCCCACCCATCCTTCCGCCTCACGTCAAATACGCCAATACTAATTTTCTGTCCGTGTCCGCACAGAGCAGAGCTACAGCACAGAGCAGGTGATATGTGGGCTGAAGTTTGCCTAAGAAAATGCCAAATAACTCTGTCACTTTGTGCGTTTAGTTTGGTAAATGTGCAGAGGCTAAAAACCACTGTAAAACCAGTGAGAGAAAGTAACTTCACCGAGGAATTTGAAAATACAGGTTTAAAAATCTTACCTATGTTTTTCACTTTGAAGCAGTTTTGTGTAAAGTGCAGTGGAAGTTCTCTTAAAGAAGAGGTTCTCAAACTGTGGTGAGGGTCCAAAAAGGGCCACAGAGTGTTTCAGTGCAGTACAGTTTGTTTGGCTTATTTTAAGTCTAAATATTAATCAGATAAAATGAAGATATATTTATAAAAACACTGCGGTCATGCAGGAAAAGTACAGTCATAATAATTCTTTTGTTTTTTGTATTAAATTAATTCAAATAAGTTGGTGTGCGCAAGTTCTGCACTGTAATAATCGTTCGAAATGAAAACCTATTTGTGCCCCCATTTTTTTTTCTGTGCTCCTAAAATTTTTAACTTGGGGGCACATGAGCTCCTGAAAAAAAAAGTTAGCGTAGAGCCCTGCCCCTGGGGGGCGCCAAAGAGCCACTGCGGAGGCACGACGGAGGTGGGGAAAAACATACGGCCCACACGTGTCCACATGTGCAGCAGTGTGGATCTGGGTCGCCGTGCGTCGCGTGTTCCCTGTAAAATGCATCGTTTTCTAATTCCATCTCAAAAGAAATCAGCAGCGAGGAGAAGACGCAGGAAATCTGATCCCGATTATTTACAGTTGGGCTTCACCTGGTCCGGTTCTGCTCCTCTGCATCCTGGACCCAGCGGGAGCAGCTCTGCTTCAGGCTCAGAGGAGCAGGAGCGAGGAGAGGTTCAGTGTCTGAGCCTGAGAAGAACCAGGACCCGCTCAGACCCAGTCCACTGCACTGGTCCTGCTCATGGACCCCGGGCCCCCAGGACCCCCCGGACCCGCAGGACCCCCCGGACCCGCAGGACCCCCCCGACCCGCAGGACCCCCAGGACCCGCAGGACCCCCAGGACCCCCGGACCAGGTGCCGGGAACACGGAGCTTAATCTAACGACAGGACTTCAGCATCCGGTGTGGTCGTTGGGAGTTCTGGATCCGATTATAAATGTGAAACATGTTCTGTTAAAGTCGCCTCAGTTCAGCTGCAGGAAGATGGAAATGATTTACTGTTGCAAAAATAGTTTATGATGCACTTTTTAAAAATATTAAAATACAACTGAAGAAATAGAATTAATAATAATAATATAATTGTAAAAAAAAAAAAAAAGAAAAGCCAAATGAGTGC
Organism: Odontamblyopus rebecca; assembly: GCA_030686955.1. NCBI lineage: Eukaryota > Metazoa > Chordata > Actinopteri > Gobiiformes > Gobiidae > Odontamblyopus > Odontamblyopus rebecca. The sequence continues at coordinate 40,699,023 of CM060660.1, read as the reverse complement.
GAACATGAGTCTGATACACATTTGCTTTGTGTTTTTGTTATTTTCTGTATTTTACTTTTTTTTTTTAATGACAGTTTCTGCCTCTTTTTACTGTTGCAGGATCAGTTTGGTCCAAAATACAGACACTGGGACATTTCTTGTATAAAACTGGGACAAATCAGTGGTTTTGTATAACTGCAGGGACAGGGGACACAGGGTCAGGACTGGGACCGTCCCGGGGAAACAGGGACGTCTGGACTAAGTGGTGTATTTGTTTTTATTTGTTTTTAGGTCACTCCTCCTTCATGAGCACCACATTTTGCTGATGCTTCTTCAGAGAAACGTGCTGGGAGCTGTCCGTCTGTGCACATGTGTCGTGTTCCTCCAGCCCTGAGTCCTGAGTCCTGAGTCCTGAGTCCTGAGTCCTGAGTCCAGAGTCCAGAGTCCAGAGTCCTGAGTCCAGAGTCCAGAGTCCAGAGTCCAGACACATCTGCTCCTCACGGTCAGTTCAGGGGAAAACAACACGTCCATTAATGAGCTAAACTTCACCACAGGCTTAGTGTTCTTATTCCCCTGGTTATAACACACACACAGAGACACACACACACACACACAGAGACACACATACACACAGAGACACACACACACACACACAGACACACACAGACACACACACACACAGAGACACACACACACACACACAGAGACACACATAGACACACACAAACACACAGAGACACAGAGGCACACACAGAGAGACACACAGAGACACACACAGACACACAGGGACACAGACACACAGGGACACACAGACACAGAGAAACATACACAGAGACACACAGAGAGATACACAGAGACACACAGACACACACAGAGACACACAGACACACACACACACAGAGACACACACACACACACACAGACACACACACACACACACACACACAGAGACACACAGACACACACAGAGACACACAGACACACACAGAGACATACAGACACATATAGAGACACACAGACACACACAGAGACACACAGACACACACAGACACACACAGAGACACACAGACACACACAGAGACACCCAGACACACACAGACACACACACACAGAGACATACAGACACACAGAGACACACACAGACACACACACACACAGAGACACACACACACACACAGACACACACACACACAGACACACACACACACAGAGACACACACACAGAGACACACACAGAGACACACACACACACACACACACACACAGACACACACATACACACACAGAGACACACACACACACACACACACACACACACACACACACACACACACACACACACACACACACACACATACACACACACACACACACAAACACACACACACACACACACACACACACACACACACACACACACACACACACACACTCACACTCACTCACTCACACTTTTCAGAGTAAGAGAAGCTGAATCTTTAGTTTCTTCAGTTTAAATAAAACATTTAAAGCTCAAACCTTCCCCAGGTGAGGCCGCGGCTGAGTCTGTGGCGGTACCAGCTCTGTGCAGCTGGACCCTCGGCCTCAGGAGCTCCAGGAGCCGCTGGTTCTTGTGGTTTTCTTCTCTGGAAAGGCGCAGTTCCTCCTCAAACTCATTTACGGTTCTGTCAAACAGCGCAAAGATTTCGTCCACAGCCGCAGAGAGCCGCTGGGACAGAAGCTCCCGCAGAACTGCGCTTCTGTCGGACATGTTTGCGCGCGTTAGCTTTAGCCGTTAGCTTTAGCCTTTAGCTTTGGCCTTTAGCGCACTACCGCCACCTGCCGGATCAGAATGATCTGACACTAATAGGCTTACAGATTAAAATTATACATTACAGAAATATTACGATTAAGAAAAGAAAAGGAAGAGAAAGAAAGAGCGAGAGGAAAAAAACTGTCACAATATTCTATTCTTAAGGTTGGTTGAATTTAAAAAGTCTAATACAGACTTCATAACTCTATGTTCTGAAGTCTCACTTAGCAAATTCTTAAGGCTAAAGATTTCTCCTATTTCTAATTTTTTATATTTCCTACAGTTCATTAAACGTGTTCTCCAGTCTCAGGGACACTGCAGTCGTCACTAATTCCTCTAAAACTGTCCCATTATGACCAGTTTTCCCCACAGACTATGTGCATTAAAATCTCCAAACCATAAAATGTTCCCGTCATCCTGCCCTTCAGTTAACTCCAGAGAATCAATATTAAACCTTTTACATGGATTATAAACATTTACAACAACAAAGCTACGACATCACTCCACACCTCTACTGCAATATACTCGAGTACTTTCCCTTTACCCAGTCCACTATACAGTAGTAGTATATAGTCCATAATAATTGTTTTTTTTTCCTTTTTATCATATATCCACAAATTTCCAAACTTATATCAAATGTTTGATTCTGTGTCCACCTGTAAACATCACAGCTCTGAACTATACGAACTCTGCACCTGTGATGTAAATGAACTCTCTGTTTATTCAGTGGTCGAAGGGGTCAGCGGCATTTTTGCCTTAATGACGCCTCCAGTGACCTCCAGCACATCCTTTCCTTCCTAAAAATATGTGATGGCACTTATTTTGTACCATCACATTTTTTTAACATCTTTGCCAAATAAATGTGCTTCTCTCTCTCACTACAGGGAACACCCTCCCTTATGAAGACCTCACCCCCACCCCCAGCACCGTTACTCCGCTCATTTCTCTCACAAATATCCAATAATAACCAAGTTTCAACAATGCACATTACATCAGGCTTCTTTTTTGTCTCTAAAATAAATCTTTTGAATTCTTGGCCATTTTTCCACTGCAGAAAATGTATTTTTAAGTGTGACACTGGGAGAGTGACTCCTTCTCCGGCCTCTCTCTGTTTTTAAGCTCCTCATATGCAGGTTATACCTTTGAAACCCACATATCGAGGAGCACTTTTCACCACTGCAGCTGTTTTCTCTGTTACTTCAGTCTCTGCACTCAGTCGTTCTTGGTCTTTGTGGCCGTGTCGAGTTTCTAGTCAAATTTGAAAACGTCGCCATGATTTTTGATGCCACAGAAATTTTTTTCTACTTTCCAAACTCAGATCTTTATCTATTTCCACTGTTCAGACATGTGCAAACTCTGCATCTGCAGTGTATATTTTTCACATTCTAAACCAGTTTGAGGTTAAAAGTGAACTCCGAATGGACGATAACAAGGAGAAAAACACGAGGGTTATTAGAGCCTCGTGTCGATAGTGTTTCAGCTTTATCTGTTTTATGTTTTGTAATAAGATGAATTCAACAGAAATCAGGACAGAACTGGAGTCTGAGAGAAATTCACTCTTTTAATTCTGAAAGTCATTCTACTTAAAAAATAATAAAAAATTCAATCTTTCAGCAGGTACGGCCTTTGCAAACACCTCCTCCTCAATGATGAGCGAGAGGCAACAGAAAACAGCACAAACATTCAGTCGCTCCGAACAGGAAACAGACAGGAAACAGAAACAGGAAACAGAAACAGAAACAGAAACAGGAACAGGAAACAGAAACAGGAAACAGGAAGCAGAAACAGGAAGCAGAAACAGGAAACAAACAGGAAACAGAAACAGGAAATAAACATTTGCAGATTAAAGATATGAAAGTTCAAATCTCGTGCGCTGATCCTGTAAAATACTCTGGAGTTTTAAAAGTCGATGACAAACTAAAGTAACTGAAACAAGGCGCGGCCCAAAGCTTCAGGAACGACGCCTCAGTCAAATGATGCTCAGTGAGGCCAGCGGGTCCAGATCAGGAGAGGATTTGTGTGAAATAAAAAATCCTGTAGAGAAAAACGCCGAAGCCTCAGCAGCAGAAACAGAAGAGGCGGAGTCAGGAGGAGCACTTCCTGTTCGGAGCTTTGTTCGATTCTACAAACGGTTTCAGCTCACAGTGACCAACAGTAACAATAAACATTACACCAGATGCCCTCCCTGACGCCTCACACACTTCACAAATACTCGACACCACCACATCGGAGCCGAGACCCACTCACCACAAGGTCTGGGGTTTGATCACATGAAAGATTTAAAATTTATTTCTCTGACCCATATTCCGTATCTCTGAGTGTCTGAGTGAGTGACGTCTGCACAGCGTCGCTCACATGAGGCTCCTGTTGCCACGGTTACAGGAGCAAATCTGGAGCCAGGTCCATATTTGGAAATCCTCCCGCGAGTATCATAGCAACACAAGAGCCAATCATGAGTGAGGAGGTTAAATGTGGCGCCTCCTCCTGGCAGAGCTGATGCATCATATATACGGACTATGGATGTGATACTCTGCACCTGCAGGACACTGGATTTACCTGATTCTGCACAAGAAGAAGAAACTTTGAGCTTTAAAGAGTTTAAGTCACTGATTTATGTTGTTTGTTCTGTTACGCATTTAACAACAACAGAGTCACAATTTAACCAAATTCTCTTTACTTTCTGCTCGTTAAATTCTGCTCGTTCAGATTCTAGTCACATTAGATATTGTGACTGTTTGAGATATTTTGTCATTTTATTTCAGAAATCGTCACTCGGGGGAAAGCGGGAAGGGAACTTACTTAGCAACGAAACGAGCTGTCAATCAAACCTGTCGCTAACGCTAGGGGGAGGGGCCTCGGGGAATGAAGGCGTCTGATTGGTCCGTTATTTCTGTTCAGATCTTGATTTAGGAACAAAACAGAGAAATGAAAAGTTCAGGATCCTGTGTGGCGGCTTCAGACGAACAGTTTAAGTCCAGAATGACGAGGCTCAGAGCAGCAGGTACAGACAGAGGGACGAGAAGATCCTAATGTGAAGGAGCCCCAAGAGCCTCCTGGAGCACTTCCTGTTTGGCACCATAGACCATATGCATAAGCGGACTAAGCTAACCCGTTAGCCGCCACGTGCCAAACAGGAAGTGCTCCAGGAGGCTCTTCCGGCTCCTTCTCTCCTTTTTCCCAGTGACTCACACTGAGCTCTTATCGTTCGTCTCTCTGGACCTGCTGCTGTGGCCTCATCATTTTGGTCTTAAAATGTTCGTATGAATCCGCTCTACATGGTCCTGAATTTTTTTCACTATTTTGTTTGCCAAAAAAAATCCTTAAAAATTCTTAACATTGAGTCTGGCTCCAGATTTGCTCCTGTAGCCGCGGCGTCGTGAGCCTCATTTGAGCGACGCTGAAGCTGTGGGGACGTCACACTCACCGAGTCACTTCTGTTATACACACTATGGCTGGCACACGGCGGCTAACGGGTTAGCGGCTAACGGGTTAGCGGCTAACGGGTTAGCGGCTAACGGGTTAGCGGCTAACGGGTTAGCTTAGTCCACTCATATATACGGACTATGCTCTGGGGCATTAAAAAGGGGGTATTTACTTCTCTGGGGTATTAAAGAGGGGTATTTACTTCTCTGGGGTATTAAAGAGGGGTATTTACTTCTCTGGGGTAATAAAGAGGGGTATTTACTTCTCTGGGGTATTAAAGAGGGGTATTTACTTCTCTGGGGTAATAAAGAGGGGTATTTACTTCTCTGGGGTATTAAACAGGGGTATTTACTTCTCTGGGGTAATAAAGAGGGGTATTTACTTCTACTTCTACTACTGAGCCGCTCCCCTTCAGAGCCCCACACACCCAGACTCCTGCAGGTCACACCAGGTTCAGTCGGCGTTTTTGTTTCAGGTTTTTTTGTGTACTTATGTATTTTAAGTGTCGTGGGCGGAGCCTCGTACAGACTCGTACTTTGATTAGGGCCTGAGGGAGATCACTAGATGACTCAAACATGTATGTATGGCTCTAAAACCTCTTCAAGCAGGTTTGTGGTGAGGAACAACCTGCGTGAAGTCGCCTCATCAAACTCCAACCTACAAAAACTGTCAATCGTTTGTGTGATTCTGGATCTTCAGATATTCACAGTTTTATTTTGGCCGATGACGTCGTCCAGAACCTCAGAATGTGAAACGACTGAAATAGTTTTTGTAGGTTTGAGTTTGATGAGGCGACTTCAGGCAGGTTGAGGAACAGTGTTATGACAGGAGCTAAAAAACAAACAAAAACCTCGACTAAACCACATAATCCCCGTGTTTAAGTGGCGAGCGTCTCTACGTCGTGGGCGTCTCCACATCCGTCGTCCGCGGTGAACATGGCCGTGTGAGTCTGCACGTGTCTCTGCAGGTGCTCGTTCCTCGTGAATCCTTTGTCGCAGAAGGGACAGCTGAAAGGTCTGCCTCCCGTGTGCACCTTCCTGTGTCTGATGAGCGGCGGCTGAGACGAGAACCTGGCCCCGCAGTCCGAGCAGCCGAAAGGTTTCTCCCCCGAGTGCAGCCCCATGTGCGCCTGGAGGTTCCCCTTCTGCGAGAACGTTTTGCTGCAGACCGAACACCTGAAGGGTCTGTCGCCGGTGTGCACGGCCATGTGGTACTGCATCGAGCCCTTTCGGGTGAACCTCTTCCCGCAAACCGAACAGCCGTAAGGTTTCTCTCCCGTGTGGACGACCATGTGTCTCTTCAAGTCTTTGGAATTCCCGAACACCTTCTCGCAGACGTCGCACTGCTTCTGCGTGCGGCCGCCCTGTGTGCGTTTGGCGCCCCCTGCAGGCTCAAATGTGTTAACGCAGATGGATTCTTTCTCCTCGTAAAACTGATCCGGCTCCAGGTCCTCGTCCGGCGCCGGTTGCCAGGTGTGAGCCTCTTCTCCAGGATCGTTCTCCGAGTCCACAGAGCACTCCCCTCGCTCTTCATCTACATACGGCTGCGTCTCAAAGTTCAGTTCGGTTTTTCCGTAATCCAGGCTGTGGTTGAAGCTGTGGAGCTGTTCTGTTTCCCACTGGGCTCCTGGTTCTGGCTCCTCGGCTTCAGCGTCTTCTGGGTTTTCCTGCTTCAGTGCGAGTCTCTCCTCCTCCTGTTCAGCGTTCTCCTCTGAAACACAAAACAAACGTCAGACATGGAACACAGACTGAGACAGAACTGCTGGTGTTTTTCAGGTGACTGATCACACTGAGCTTCAGAGCTGCACATGTTTGAGTAACTCTTTATTATTCGTCTGTTACACGTTAGTTTCCAAGTGAACATCTCTGTTTACCTTCAGTTCAGGAGAGATTGGAAACTCCAGGACTGAAATGATCTAAATGAGTTTAATCTTTTATCTTTTATCTTATTGTATTTAGCTTATTTTGTAACTTGTTTGATCTACAGGCTCTTGGTCGGTTGCATCTGTAACAAAGAAAATTTCCCTTCGGGGATGAATAAAAGTAATTCTGATTCTGATTCTGATTCTGATTCTGATTCTGATTCTGAAAACAAGGTGGAGCACTTTCTGTATCACCGGGACTAAACCAGGACGAAATCTGGACTAAACCAGGACTAAAGCAAGTCTAAGTCTAAACCAGGTGGAACAGAGTTTTCTGCAGGTTTGTGAGTTGAACATGTGTAAATTTGTGATCAGAACAGTTTGATATTTGGACCCTTTAAATATTAGACTGTCTGAAACTCCCACAGACTGAAGAAAAGTTCCAGAGCGCAGCTTTAAATGCCCCACCTGCCCCGCGCCCCAGCTGGTTCCTCTGGTTCTCCTCCAGGAGCCGCTGGTTCCTCTGGTTCTCCTCTCTGGAGCGGCGCAGTTCCTCCTCATATTCCGCTATCGTTGTTTCCACCAGCGCAAAAATCTCCTCCGCAGCCGCATTGAGCCGCTCCGACACCAGCGCTCTGAGCGCGCGGCTCCTTTTAAACATTTTACTAAAGTGGATTTAGCTTTAGCTTTAGCACGGAGCTAACAGAAGCTAACCGGAGCTAACCGGGGTCACTGGAGGAGTCAGTCCGCTTCGGGCGCGCTGCGGGGCGGACTGTTCCGGAGGAGCTGCGGCCTCAGCGGAGAAATGTGAGACGCGTCCGGGGAAGATGCGAGAAAAAAAGAACCGTTAAATATCTAAAAAATCTGCGAAATCTGCAGGTCCGAAAACCCCAAACACAGAAACACCGACACGCCGGACAGTCACGTGTCCCCGGAGCCGCGCACCACAGTCCCGCTGCGCCCCCCGTGGACACGGCCGGAACTACGGCCGCAGCAGAGACTGAGGAATGGAACATGAATAGAGCATGAACAGAGCATGAATAGAGTATGAACAGAGCATGAACAGAGCATGAATAGAGTATGAACAGAGCATGAATAGAGTATGAATAAAGCATGAATAGAGTATGAACAGAACATGAACAGAACATGAATAGAGTATGAATAGAGCATGAATAGAAGATGTAGGTAAGAGTCATATCCGGTCTGTGGTGAGACTCAAAGCAGCTCCAATGACACAGTTAAAAGAATAAATGTTGGAAAGTATTTTAAGATGTGAATAAAAAATATACGTGTAAATAAATGTATTTTCACCCAATTAGAAGAAGATGGATGGAAGAAAACACTTTTATGATTCTTTATTATGACAAAAATACAATATTAATAAACAGCTTTGAATTTACAGTAAAAATATCCAAAGATCCTTTCAGTCCTGATTCAGTCCTGGTTTAGTCCTGGTTTAGTCCTGGTTCAGTCCTGGTTCAGTCCTGGTTTAGGCCTGGGTCAGTCCTGGTTCAGTCCTGGTTTAGTCCTGGGTCAGTCCTGGGTCAGTCCTGGTTTAGTCCTGGGTCAGTCCTGGGTCAGTCCTGGTCTGGAGCAGATAAAGTTGTGTTCTGAGTCTGTGGAGCAGTCGGTCTGGATCCAGTTTTTGGGGTTTTTGACGAGGACACAGTGAGGAGACGGCGCCTCCTTCAGCCCGGACAGCGTCAGCACGTCTCTGTCCACGGCCTCCGAGAAAACTGGAACCAAAGAACATCAGGATCTGACCCACAACCTCCTGGAGAGAGGGGGCAGGCTAACCACTCTGCCACGGGCACAGGCAGCACAGGCACAGGCAGCACATGCACAGGCAGCACATGCACAGTCACAGGCAGCACATGCACACACAACACATGCAGTCACAGGCAGCACAGGCACAGTCACAGGCAGCACAGCCACAGGCAGCACATGCACACACAACACATGCAGTCACAGGCAGCACATGCAAACAGAACACTGACCCGTCCAGAAGGGCCTCCTCCCGCTGAACCTCCAGAGCCAGGACAGGTCTCTCCTGGACTGGACTGAGGCCAGGCTGCTGCTGAACCTGAACACACACCACAGTTTAGCACCTGCCTCACAGCTGGAAGGTCCCCGGTTCCATTCCCAGACTGTTTAGACCGTTGCATGTTCTGTGTTCTTGCAGTGAGTCCTGACCTGAGGCATCTGGAGTAAAGTCCTCGCGCAGACCAAACCATCAGGATACAATCACTTAAATCATTTCACCACGTTTAATTCTGAGGGCGTCCACCGAGGACGTCCACCGAGGGCGTCCACTGAGGGCGTCCACTGAGGGCGTCCACCGAGGGCGTCCACTGAGGGCGTCCACTGAGGGCGTCCACTGAGGACGTCCACTGAGGACGTCCACTGAGGGCGTCAGAGTCCGATATTTGGAGGTCGATTGTTGTCATAAGTTTTCTGTTCGTAGAACAGAAAGTCTCTATAGAAACTTTACAGATCAATATTACTCATAACACATTCATCAGCTTTGTCATTTTACTGTAAAGGAAATAAAACTGTTTCCGTCTCTGGGATCGGTTCATATCGAGTCTCAGCAGGTGCTTAAAGCCACGGTATCGGTATCGGTATCGGTCTCAGTCTCAGCTCCGCTTCTGTGTCTAAATCTGCTCAAACAGAACTTTACTCCAGAACTGCCCCGAGCCTCTGGGCCTCACTGCAGGGACCCTGCGGCTGTGGGGCAGAGCTAAGCACCGTGCCACACAGAGGAGAGACTCACAGCCGGGAGCAGGAGTGAAGGGCACTGCCCCAGGACGCCACCGACGAGCTGAGGAGGAAACAGCGCCCCCTGTGGACAGTCCAGGAGGCAGAGGGACACAGGCTCTGAGAACAACAAAACCATCAGAGTCAAGAGTGAAGGAGAACACACACTATACACACACTATACACACACACACACTATACACACACACACACACTATACACACACTATACACACACACACACTATACACACACTATACACACACTATACACACACACACACTATACACACTATACACACACTATACACACTATACACACACACACTATACACACACTATACACACACTATACACACACTATACACACACACACACTATACACACACACACACTATACACACACTATACACACACTATATACACAGTCACATTATACACACTATACACACACACGATACACACACTCACATTATACACACTATACACACACACACACTATACACACACTCATATTATACACACTATACACACTATACACACACTATACACACACTATACACACACACACACACTATACACACACTATACACACACTATACACACACACACACACTATACACACTATACACACACACACACACTACACACACTATACACACTATACACACACACACACTATACACACACACAGTATACACACTCACACACACACTACACACACTATACACACACTATACACACTATACACACTATACACACTATACACACACTATACACACTATACACACACTATACACACACTATACACACACTATACACACACAACACACTATACACACACTATACACACTATACACACACAACACACACACTATACACACACACATATACACACTATACACACACAGAGACACACTACACACTATACACACTATACACACTATACACACTATACACACACTATACAAACTATACACACTAATCACACTATACACACACACTACACACTATACACTATACACACTACACACTATACACACTATACACACTATACACACTATACACACACACACTATACACACTATACACACTATACACACTATACACACACTATACACACTATACACACTATACACACACACTATACACACACACACACACTATACACACACTATACACACACACACACTACACACACACACTATACACACACACACACACTATACACACACACTATACACACACACACACTACACACACTATACACACTATACACACACATACTATACACACTATACACACTATACACACTATACACACTATACACACACACACACTACACACACTATACACACTATACACACACATACTATACACACTATACACACTATACACACTATACACACACTATACACACTATACACACTATACACACTATACACACACTATACACACTATACACACACACACTATACACACACACACACACTATACACACTATACACACTATACACACACACACTATACACACACACACACACTATACACACACACACACTATACACACACACACTATACACACACACACACTATACACACTATACACACACACACACTATACACACTATACACACTATACACACACACACTATACACACTATACACACTATACACACACACACACTATACACACTATACACACTATACACACTATACACACACTATACACACTATACACACTATATACACTATACACACTATACACACACACACTATACACACTATACACACTACACACACACACTGTACACACTATACACACTATACACACACACACACTATACACACAATATACACTCTATACACACTATATACACTATATACACTATACACACTATACACACTATACACCCTATATACACTATACACACTATACACACTATATACACTATACACACTATACACACTATATACACTATATACACTATACACACTATACACACACACACTATACACACTATACACACTATACACACACACTGTACACACTATACACACTATACACACTATACACACACACAGATACACACACACTATACACACACACAGATACACACACAGTATACACACTATACACACTATACACACTATACACACTATACACACACTATACACACTATACAAACTATATACACTATACACACTATACACACACACACTATTCACACTATACACACACACAGATACACACACACTATACACACTATATACACTATACACACTATATACACTATACACACTATACAAACTATATACACTATACACACTATACACACACACTATACACACTATACACACGATACACACTATACACACACACAGATACACACACACATATACACACACACTATACACACTATACACACTATACACACTATACACACACACACTATACACACTATACACACACAGATACACACACACACTATATACGCTATACACACACTATACACACTATACACACACACTATACACACTATACACACGATACACACTATACACACTATACACAAACACTATACACACTATACACACACACACACACTATACACACTATACACACACACACACTATACACACTATACACACCATACACACTATACACATTATACACTCTATAAGCACACACTATACACACTATACACACACACAGATACACACACACATATACACACACACTATACACACTATACACACACACACACTATACACACTATACACACACACACACTATACACACTATACACACACACATATACACACACACAGATATATACACACACACACACACACACACACAGATATATATATACACACACACTATACATACACACACACAGATATATACACACACACACACTATACACACACACACACAGATATACACACACACACACACACATATATACACACACACTATACACACACACAGATATATACACACACACTATACATACACACACACAGATATATACACACACACAGATATATACACACACACACACTATACATACACACACAGATATATACACACACACACTATACACACACACAGATATATACACACACACACAGATATATACACACACACTATACACACACACACACACAGATATATACACACACACACACACTATACACACACACACTATACACACAGACACACACACACACACTATACACACTATACACACTATATACACTATACACACTATACACACTACACACACTATACACACACACTATACACACACACACTATACACACTATACACACACTATACACACTATACACACTATACACACACACTATACACACACACACACTATACACACACACTATACACACACACACACTATACACACTATACACACACACACACTATACACACACACACACACACTATACACACTATACACACACACTATACACACACACACTATACACACACACACACTATACACACTATACACACACTATACACACACACACACTATACACACTATACACACACACACTAAAAACAAACACACTATACACACACACAATATATACACACACACACTATACACACTATAAACCCACACACACACTATACACACTATACACACTACACACACACACACACTACACACTATACACACTATACACACACACACTATACACACTATACACACTATACACACTATACACACTATACACACACACACTATACACACTATACACACTATACACACACACACTATACACACTATACACACTATACACACACACACTATACACACACACACTAGACACAATAATAATAATATACACACTATACACACTATACACACACACACACTATACACACACTATACACACTATACACACTATATACACTATACACACTATATACACACACACACTATACACACTAAACACAAACTATAACCACTATACACACTATACACCCTTTATACACTATATACACTATACACACTATACACACTATACACACACTATACACACTATACACACACACACTATACACACTATACACACTATACACACACACTATACACACTATACACACTATACACACACACTATACACACTATACACACTATACACACTATACACACACACAGATACACACACACTATACACACACACAGATACACACACAGTATACACACTATACACACTATACACACTATACACACTATACACACACTAAACACACTATACAAACAATAAACACACTACACACTCTACACACACACAAAACACACTATACACACACACAGATACACACACACTATACACACTATATACACTATACACACTATATACAATAAACACACTATACAAACTATATACACTATACACACAAAACACACACACTATACACAAAATACACACGATACACACTAAACACACACACAGATACACACACACATATACACACTATATACACTATACACACACTATACACACTATACACACTATACACACACAGATACACACACTATACACACTATACACACACAGATACACACACACACTATATACACTATACACACACTATACACACTATACACACACAATACACAATAAACACACTATATACACTATACACACTATACACACACACACTATACACACTATACACACACTATACACACTATACACACACTATACACACACACACACTATACACACACACACTATACACACACACACACTATACACACACTATACACACACACACTATACACACTATACACACACACACTATACACACACACACACTATACACACTATACACACTATACACACACACACTATACACACTATACACACACACACTATACACACTATACACACACACACACTATACACACATAAACACTATACACACACACACACTATACACACTATACACACTATACACACACACACACTATACACACTATACACATACACACACACACTATACACACATACACACTATATACACACACACACTATACACACTATACACACTAACACTATACACACTATACACACTATACACACTATACACACTATACACACTATACACACTATACACACTATACACACTATACACACTATACACACACACTGTACACACTATACACACTATACACACACACTGTACACACTATACACACTATACACACTATACACACTATACACACTATACACACTATACACACTATACACACTATACACACACACACTATACACACTATACACACTATACACACTATATACACTATACACACTATATACACTATACACACTATACACACTATACAAACTATACACACTATACACACACACACTATACACACACACACTATACACACACACTGTACACACTATAAAAACTATACAAACACAAATATAAACACAAAATATACACACACACAGATACACACACATTATACACACTATACACACTATACACACTATACACACTATACACACACTATACACACTATACAAACTATATACACTATACACACTATACACACACACACTAATCACACTAAACACACACACAGATACACACACACTATACACACTATATACACTATACACACTATACACACTATACACACTATACAAACTATATACACTATACACACTATACACACACACACTATACACACTATACACACTATACACACACACAGATACACACACACTATACACACTATATACACTATACACACTATACACACTATACACACACACAGATACACACACACATATACACACTATATACACTATACACACACTATACACACTATACACACTATACACACACAGATACACACACACTGTACACACTATACACACACAGAGACACACACACACTATACACACTATACACACACTATACACACTATACACACACTATACACACTATACAAACTATATACACTATACACACTATACACACACACACTATACACACTGTACACACTATACACACACAGAGACACACACACACTATACACACTATACACACACTATACACACACAGAGACACACACACACTATACACACACAATACACACTATACACACACAGAGACACACACACACTATATACACTATACACACACTATACACACTATACACACTATACACACTATACACACAGTATACACACTATACACACACAGAGACACACACACACTATACACACTATACACACACTATACACACACAGAGACACACACACACTATACACACACTATACACACTATACACACACAGAGACACACACACTATACACACACACACTATACACACTATACACACACAGAGACACACACACACTATACACACTATACACACACTATACACACACTATACACACTATGCACACACTGTACACACACTATACACACACACACTATACACACTATACACACACACACACACACTGTACACACTATACACACTATACACACACACACACTATACACACTATACACACTATACACACTATACACACAATAAACACACTATACACACTATACACACACACTATATATACACACACACACACACACACACACTATACACACACACAGCACACTATACACACACTATACACACTATACACACAACACACACACTATACACACACACAACACACACTATACACACTATACACACACAACACACTATACACACTATACACACTATACACACTATACACACACACAACACACACACTATACACACTATACACACACACAACACACACACTATACACACTATACACACACTATACACACAATACACACACTATACACACACACAACACACACACAACACACTATACACACACTATACACACTATACACACAACACACACACTATACACACACACACACTATACACACTATACACACTATACACACACACACTATACACACACACACTATACACACTATACACACACACACACTATACACACACATTATACACACACACACACTATACACACTATACACACACACACACTATACACACTATACACACTATACACACACACACTATAAAAAATAATTATACACACTATACACACTATACACACACACACACTATACACACTATACACACTATACACACTATACACACACTATACACACTATACACACTATACACACTATATACACTATACACACTATACACACACACACTATACACACTATACACACTACACACACACACAGAACACACTATACACACAAAAAAAACACACACACTATACACACACTATACACACTATACACACTATATACACTATACACACTATATACACACACACACTATAAACACTATACACACACACTATACACACTATACACACTATACACACTATATACACTATATACACTATACACACTATACACACTATATACACTATATACACTATACACACTATACACACTATACACACTATACACACTATACACACACACTGTACACACTATACACACTATATACACTATAGACACACACAGATACACACACACTATACACACACACAGATACACACACAGTATACACACTATACACACTATACACACTATACACACACTATACACACTATACAAACTATATACACTATACACACTATACACACACACACTATTCACACTATACACACACACAGATACACACACACTATACACACTATATACACTATACACACTATATACACTATACACACTAAACACACTAAACACACTATACACACACACAGATACACACACACACTATACACACTATATAAACTATAAACACTATACAAACTATAAACACACACAGATACACAAACACATATACAAACTATATAAACTATACACACACTATACACACTAAACACACTATACACACACAGATACACACACACTATACACACTATACACACACAGAGACACACACACACTATATACACTATACACACACTATACACACTATACACACACTATACACACACAAAAAATATACACAATATACACAATATACACACACACAATATACACACACTATACACACTATACACACACTATACACACACACACACTATACACACTATACACACTATACACACACTATACACACACACACACTATACACACACATTATACACACACACACACTATACACACTATACACACACACACTATACACACTATACACACACACACTATACACACACACACACTATACACACTATACACACTATACACACACACACTATACACACTATACACACACACTATACACACTATACACACACACACACTATACACACACACACTATACACACACACACACTATACACACTATACACACTATACACACACACACACTATACACACTATACACACTATACACACACACACTATACGCACTATACACACTATATACACACACACACTATACACACTATACACACTATATACACTATACACACTATACACTATACACACTATATACACTATACACACTATACACACTATACACACTATACACACTATACACACTTGACACACACACTGTACACACTATACACACTATATACACCACTATACACACACTATACACACTATACACACTATATACACTATACACACTATACACACTATACACACTATACACACTATACACACTATACACACTATACACACTATACACACTATATACACTATACACACTATATACACTATACACACTATACACACTATATACACTATACACACTATACACACACACTATACACACACACTATACACACACACACTAAACACACACACTATACACACTATACACACACACAGATACACACACACTATACACACACACAGATACACACACAGTATACACACTATACACACTATACACACTATACACACTATACACACTATACAAACTATATACACTATACACACTATACACACACACACTATTCACACTATACACACACACAGATACACACACACTATACACACTATATACACTATACACACTATACACACTATACACACTATACAAACTATATACACTATACACACTATACACACACACACTATACACACTATACACACTATACACACACACAGATACACACACACTATACACACTATATACACTATACACACTATACACACTATACACACACACAGATACACACACACATATACACACTATATACACTATACACACACTATACACACTATACACACTATACACACACAGATACACACACACTATACACACTATACACACACTATACACACTATACAAACTATATACACTAAACACACTATACACACTATACACACACTATACACACTATACAAACTATATACACTATACACACTATACACACACACACTATACACACTATACACACACACAGATACACACACACACTATACACACTATACACACTATACACACACAGATACACACACACACTATACACACTATACACACACAGATACACACACACACTATATACACTATACACACACTATACACACTATACACACTATACAAACTATATACACTATACACACACACACTATACACACTATACACACTATACACACACACAGATACACACACACTATACACACTATACACACTATACACACTATACACACTATGCACACACACAGATACACACACACACTATATACACTATACACACACTATACACACTATACACACTATACACACTATACACACACAGATACACACTATATACACTATACACACACAGATACACACACACACTATATACACTATACACAC
Organism: Odontamblyopus rebecca; assembly: GCA_030686955.1. Classification (NCBI taxonomy): domain Eukaryota; kingdom Metazoa; phylum Chordata; class Actinopteri; order Gobiiformes; family Gobiidae; genus Odontamblyopus; species Odontamblyopus rebecca. Next base: position 40,679,296 of record CM060660.1, on the reverse strand, counting down.
ACTATACACACTATACACACTATACACACACATATACACACACAAACTATATACACTATAAACACTATACACACACATATACAAACACACACACTATAAACACACACACACACACACACACACACATTATACACACTATACACACACACACTATACACACACACTATATACACACACACACACTATACACACACACACTATACACACACACGCTATACACACACACACACACACTATACACACTATACACACTATATACACACACACACTATACACACTATACACACTATACACACACACACACACACACTATACACACTATACACACACTATACACACACACACTATACACACTATACAGACTATATACACTATACACACTATACACACTATACACACACTATACACACTACACACACTATACACACTATACTAATACACACACTATACACACTATATACACTATACACACTATACACACACACACTATACACACTATACACACTACACACACACACTCTACACACTATACACACTATACACACACACACACTATACACACACTATACACACTATACACACTATATACACTATACACACTATATACACACACACTATACACACTATACACACTATACACACACACACTATACACACTATACACACTATACACACTATATACACTATACACACTATATACACTATACACACTATACACACTATATACACTATACACACTATACACACACATACTATACACACTATACACACTATACACACTATATACACTATATACCCTATACACACTATATACACTGTACACAGATACACACACACTATACACACACACAGATACACACACACTATACACACTATACACACTATACACACACAGATACACACACACTATACACACTATACACACACTATACACACTATACAAACTATATACACTATACACACTATACACACACACACTATACACACTATACACACACACAGATACACACACACTATACACACTATATACACTATATACACTATATACACTATACACACTATATACACTATACACACTATATACACTATACACACTATATACACTATATACACTATATACACTATACACACTATACACACACACAGATACACACACACTATACACACTATAAACACTATACACACTATACACACTATACACACACACAGATACACACACACATATACACACTATATACACTATACACACACTATACACACTATACACACTATACACACTATACACACACAGATACACACACACTGTACACACTATACACACACAGAGACACACACACACTATACACACTATACACACACTATACACACTATACACACACTATACACACACTATACACACTATGCACACACTGTACACACACTATACACACACACACTATACACACTATACACACACTATACACACACAATACACACACACACACTATACACACTATGCACACACTGTACACACACTATACACACACACACTATACACACTATACACACACTATACACACACTATACACACACACACTATACACACTATACACACTATACACACTATACAAACTATATACACTATACACACACACACTATACACACTATACACACTATACACACACACAGATACACACACACTATACACACTATACACACTATGCACACACACAGATACACACACACACTATATACACTATACACACACTATACACACTATACACACTATACACACACAGATACACACTATATACACTATACACACACAGATACACACACACACTATATACACTATACACACACTATACACACTATACACACTATACACACACAGATACACACACACACTATATACACTATACACACTATACACACACAGATACACACACACACACTATACACACACACACACACACACACACACACACATACACACACACACACACACACACATACACACACACACACACACACACAGGTACACACACACACACCTGACCTGCACCAGAGTCACTGCTGAATCTGAACTTCTGACACTGAGCCTGAGTCCTACCTGTGGGGCAGCGGCGCCCTCCGGTGGTGCCGGAGGGGCGGCGGCGCCCTCCGGTGGTGCCGGGGCGTCTCTGAGCGGCTGCTCTGGGACCTGCTCCACTCTGAGGGGGGTCAGGCTGTGGAACTGAGGAACAGACAAACCCAGTCACCTCTGCTCCACAGAACAATACGACTGTGTTTAACGAGATCTCTACACTCCTGATCCACTAATGTTTCTCCTCCTCGTTCTGGGTTTGGGATCAGCTCCACAAACGAGTCAAATTCATCTCCTGGTGTAAAGTTCTTTCAGCTCAAACACGTTTTTGGGGTGAAAAACGTCTCCACTTTCTGAAGCGACTGTGAAAGAATCATTTCACTTCTGTTGATTTGTACTGACAGAAAAGAAGCTACAGCAAACTCCACCTGAGACTCTCACCTGTCTCCTCTGTCTCCTCTGTCTCCTCTGTCTCCTCTGTCTCGCCTGTCTCACCTGTCTCCTCTGTCTCCCCTGTCTCCTCTGTCTCCTCTGTCTCCTCTGTCTCCTCTGTCTCGCCTGTCTCACCTGTCTCCTCTGTCTCACCTGTCTCCTCTGTCTCGCCTGTCTCACCTGTCTCCTCTGTCTCCTCTGTCTCCTCTGTCTCGCCTGTCTCGCCTGTCTCACCTGTCTCACCTGTCTCCTCTGTCTCGCCTGTCTCACCTGTCTCCTCTGTCTCCTCTGTCTCCTCTGTCTCGCCTGTCTCACCTGTCTCCTCTGTCTCGCCTGTCTCACCTGTCTCCCCTGTCTCCTCTGTCTCACCTGTCTCACCTGTCTCACCTGTCTCCTCTGTCTCGCCTGTCTCACCTGTCTCCTCTGTCTCGCCTGTCTCACCTGTCTCCTCTGTCTCCTCTGTCTCGCCTGTCTCCTCTGTCTCGCCTGTCTCACCTGTCTCCTCTGTCTCACCTGTCTCACCTGTCTCCTCTGTCTCGCCTGTCTCCTCTGTCTCCTCTGTCTCCTCTGTCTCCTCTGTCTCCCCTGTCTCCCCTGTCTCCCCTGTCTCCTCTGTCTCCTCTGTCTCACCTGTCTCCTCTGTCTCCTCTGTCTCCCCTGTCTCACCTGTCTCACCTGTCTCACCTGTCTCCTCTGTCTCCTCTGTCTCGCCTGTCTCACCTGTCTCCTCTGTCTCGCCTGTCTCACCTGTCTCCTCTGTCTCGCCTGTCTCACCTGTCTCCTCTGTCTCGCCTGTCTCGCCTGTCTCCTCTGTCTCACCTGTCTCCTCTGTCTCACCTGTCTCACCTGTCTCCTCTGTCTCCTCTGTCTCGCCTGTCTCCTCTGTCTCCTCTGTCTCCTCTGTCTCACCTGTCTCCTCTGTCTCCCCTGTCTCACCTGTCTCCTCTGTCTCCTCTGTCTCGCCTGTCTCACCTGTCTCCTCTGTCTCGCCTGTCTCACCTGTCTCCTCTGTCTCGCCTGTCTCCTCTGTCTCGCCTGTCTCACCTGTCTCACCTGTCTCACCTGTCTCCCCTGTCTCCTCTGTCTCACCTGTCTCCTCTGTCTCCTCTGTCTCCTCTGTCTCCCCTGTCTCCTTTGTCTCCCCTGTCTCCCCTGTCTCCTCTGTCTCCTCTGTCTCCTCTGTCTCACCTGTCTCCTCTGTCTCCTCTGTCTCCTCTGTCTCCTCTGTCTCCTCTGTCTCCCCTGTCTCCTCTGTCTCCCCTGTCTCCTCTGTCTCACCTGTCTCCTCTGTCTCCTCTGTCTCCTCTGTCTCCTCTGTCTCCCCTGTCTCCCCTGTCTCCTCTGTCTCCTCTGTCTCCTCTGTCTCACCTGTCTCCTCTGTCTCACCTGTCTCCTCTGTCTCCCATCTCATCTGTCTCCTCTGTCTCCTCTGTCTCCTGTCTCCTCTGTCTCACCTGTCTCCTCTGTCTCCTCTGTCTCACCTGTCTCCTCTGTCTCCTCTGTCTCACCTGTCTCCTCTGTCTCCTCTGTCTCACCTGTCTCCTCTGTCTCCTCTGTCTCACCTGTCTCCTCTGTCTCCTCTGTCTCACCTGTCTCCTCTGTCTCCTCTGTCTCCTCTGTCTCACCTGTCTCCTCTGTCTCACCTGTCTCCTCTGTCTCCTCTGTCTCCTCTGTCTCACCTGTCTCACCTGTCTCCTCTGTCTCCTCTGTCTCACCTGTCTCCTCTGTCTCACCTGTCTCACCTGTCTCCTCTGTCTCCTCTGTCTCGCCTGTCTCACCTGTCTCCTCTGTCTCCTCTGTCTCACCTGTCTCACCTGTCTCCTCTGTCTCGCCTGTCTCACCTGTCTCCTCTGTCTCGCCTGTCTCACCTGTCTCCTCTGTCTCGCCTGTCTCACCTGTCTCCTCTGTCTCGCCTGTCTCCTCTGTCTCCTCTGTCTCGCCTGTCTCACCTGTCTCACCTGTCTCCTCTGTCTCCTCTGTCTCACCTGTCTCCTCTGTCTCACCTGTCTCCTCTGTCTCCTCTGTCTCACCTGTCTCCTCTGTCTCCTCTGTCTCCTCTGTCTCCCCTGTCTCCCCTGTCTCACCTGTCTCACCTGTCTCCTCTGTCTCCTCTGTCTCGCCTGTCTCACCTGTCTCCTCTGTCTCGCCTGTCTCACCTGTCTCCTCTGTCTCACCTGTCTCCTCTGTCTCGCCTGTCTCACCTGTCTCCTCTGTCTCGCCTGTCTCACCTGTCTCCTCTGTCTCCCCTGTCTCCTCTGTCTCACCTGTCTCCTCTGTCTCCTCTGTCTCCTGTCTCACCTGTCTCACCTGTCTCCTCTGTCTCCTCTGTCTCCCCTGTCTCCTCTGTCTCCTCTGTCTCCCCTGTCTCCCCTGTCTCACCTGTCTCACCTGTCTCCTCTGTCTCCTCTGTCTCCTCTCTGTCTCCTCTGTCTCCCTGTCTCACCTGTCTCACCTGTCTCCTCTGTCTCCCTCTGTCTCCCTGTCTCACCTGTCTCACCTGTCTCCTCTGTCTCCTCTGTCTCCCCTGTCTCCTCTGTCTCCTCTGTCTCCCCTGTCTCCCTGTCTCCTCTGTCTCCTCTGTCTCCTCTGTCTCCCCTGTCTCACCTGTCTCACCTGTCTCCCCTGTCTCCTCTGTCTCCTCTGTCTCACCTGTCTCCCTGTCTCCTCTGTCTCACCTGTCTCCCCTGTCTCCTCTGTCTCCTCTGTCTCCCATCTCCTCTGTCTCCCCTGTCTCCCCTGTCTCCCCTGTCTCCTCTGTCTCCTCTGTCTCCCCTGTCTCCCCTGTCTCCTCTGTCTCCTCTGTCTCCTCTGTCTCACCTGTCTCCCTCTGTCTCCCTGTCTCCTCTGTCTCCTCTGTCTCCTCTGTCTCCCCTGTCTCCTCTGTCTCCTCTGTCTCACCTGTCTCTCTGTCTCCTCTGTCTCACCTGTCTCCTCTGTCTCCCTGTCTCCTCTGTCTCCTCTGTCTCAGCTGTCTCCCCTGTCTCCTCTGTCTCCTCTGTCTCCTCTGTCTCACCTGTCTCCCCTGTCTCCTCTGTCTCCTCTGTCTCCCCTGTCTCCTCTGTCTCCTCTGTCTCCCCTGTCTCCTCTGTCTCCTCTGTCTCCTCTGTCTCCCCTGTCTCCCCTGTCTCCTCTGTCTCCCCTGTCTCCTCTGTCTCCTCTGTCTCTGTCTCCTCTGTCTCCTCTGTCTCCCCTGTCTCCTCTGTCTCCTCTGTCTCTGTCTCCTCTGCCTCCTCTGTCTCACCTGTCTCCTCTGTCTCACCTGTCTCCTCTGTCTCCCCTGTCTCCTCTGTCTCACCTGTCTCCTCTGTCTCCCCTGTCTCCTCTGTCTCACCTGTCTCCTCTGTCTCCTCTGTCTCCCTGTCTCCCTCTGTCTCCTCTGTCTCCCCTGTCTCCTGTCACTGTCTCCTCTGTCTCCTCTGTCTCCCCTGTCTCCTCTGTCTCCTCTGTCTCCTCTGTCTCCTCTGTCTCCCCTGTCTCACCTGTCTCCCCTGTCTCCCCTGTCTCCACTGTCTCAGCTGTCTCACCTGTCTCCCTGTCTCCTCTGTCTCCTCTGTCTCCCCTGTCTCCTCTGTCTCCCCTGTCTCCCTGTCTCCTCTGTCTCCCTGTCTCCTCTGTCTCCTCTGTCTCCCCTGTCTCCCTCTGTCTCCTCTGTCTCCCCTGTCTCCCTGTCTCCCCTGTCTCCTCTGTCTCCTCTGTCTCCTGTCTCCCTGTCTCCCCTGTCTCCCCTGTCTCCTCTGTCTCCGCTGTCTCCGCTTTCTCCTCTGTCTCCTCTGTCTCCTCTGTCTCCCCTGTCTCCTCTGTCTCCTGTGTCTCGCCTGTCTCACCTGTCTCCTCTGTCTCCTCTGTCTCACCTGTCTCCCCTGTCTCCCCTGTCTCCCCTGTCTCACCTGTCTCACCTGTCTCCCCTGTCTCCTCTGTCTCCTCTGTCTCACCTGTCTCCCCTGTCTCCCCTGTCTCACCTGTCTCACCTGTCTCCTCTGTCTCCCCTGTCTCCTCTGTCTCCCTGTCTCCCTCTGTCTCCCCTGTCTCCCCTGTCTCCCCTGTCTCCCCTGTCTCCTCTGTCTCCTCTGTCTCCTCTGTCTCCTCTGTCTCACCTGTCTCCTCTGTCTCCTCTGTCTCCCCTGTCTCCTCTGTCTCCCCTGTCTCACCTGTCTCACCTGTCTCCCCTGTCTCCTCTGTCTCCTCTGTCTCCCCTGTCTCCTCTGTCTCCCCTGTCTCCTCTGTCTCCTCTGTCTCCGCTGTCTCCGCTGTCTCACCTGTCTCCTCTGTCTCCCCTGTCTCCTCTGTCTCCTCTGTCTCCCTCTGTCTCCTCTGTCTCCTCTGTCTCCTCTGTCTCCCTGTCTCCTCTGTCTCCCTCTGTCTCCCCCTGTCTCCTCTGTCTCTCTGTCTCCTCTGTCTCCTCTGTCTCCCTCTGTCTCCTCTGTCTCCCCTGTCTCCTCTGTCTCCCCTGTCTCTCTGTCTCCTCTGTCTCTCTCTGTCTCCCCTGTCTCCCTCTGTCTCCTCTGTCTCACCTGTCTCCTCTGTCTCCTCTGTCTCCTCTGTCTCCCTGTCTCCCTGTCTCCTCTGTCTCTCTGTCTCCTCTGTCTCCCGTCTCCTCTGTCTCCTCTGTCTCACCTGTCTCCTCTGTCTCCTCTGTCTCACCTGTCTCACCTGTCTCGACTGTCTCACCTGTCTCCACTGTCTCCACTGTCTCCGCTGTCTCCACTGTCTCATCTGTCTCACCTGTCTCCTCTGTCTCCTCTGTCTCCTCTGTCTCACCTGTCTCTACCTGTCTCTCTGTCTCCTCTGTCTCCCGTCTCCTCTGTCTCACCTGTCTCACCTGTCTCCTCTGTCTCCCTCTGTCTCACCTGTCTCACCTGTCTCCTCTGTCTCCTCTGTCTCACCTGTCTCACCTGTCTCCTCTGTCTCGCCTGTCTCACCTGTCTCCTCTGTCTCCTCTGTCTCACCTGTCTCCTCTGTCTCCTCTGTCTCACCTGTCTCACCTGTCTCCTCTGTCTCGCCTGTCTCCTCTGTCTCCCTGTCTCCCTGTCTCACCTGTCTCACCTGTCTCCTCTGTCTCTCTGTCTCGCCTGTCTCCCCTGTCTCACCTGTCTCACCTGTCTCACCTGTCTCACCTGTCTCCTCTGTCTCACCTGTCTCACCTGTCTCCTCTGTCTCCTCTGTCTCCTCTGTCTCCCCTGTCTCCCTGTCTCACCTGTCTCCTCTGTCTCCTCTGTCTCGCCTGTCTCACCTGTCTCCTCTGTCTCGCCTGTCTCACCTGTCTCCTCTGTCTCGCCTGTCTCCTCTGTCTCGCCTGTCTCACCTGTCTCCCCTGTCTCCCCTGTCTCGCCTGTCTCACCTGTCTCACCTGTCTCCCCTGTCTCCTGTCTCACCTGTCTCCTCTGTCTCCTCTGTCTCCCTGTCTCACCTGTCTCACCTGTCTCCTCTGTCTCTCTGTCTCCCCTGTCTCCTCTGTCTCCTTTGTCTCTCTGTCTCCCCTGTCTCCCCTGTCTCCTCTGTCTCCTCTGTCTCCCTGTCTCACCTGTCTCACCTGTCTCCTCTGTCTCCCTGTCTCACCTGTCTCCTCTGTCTCCTCTGTCTCCCTGTATCCCTGTCTCCCCTGTCTCACCTGTCTCCTGTCTCCCTGTCTCCTCTGTCTCCTCTGTCTCCCCTGTATCCTGTCTCCTCTGTCTCACCTGTCTCCTCTGTCTCCCTGTCTCACCTGTCTCCCTGTCTCCCTGTCTCCCCTGTCTCCTCTGTCTCCCCTGTCTCCTCTGTCTCCTCTGTCTCCCCTGTCTCCCTGTCTCCTCTGTCTCCTCTGTCTCAGCTGTCTCCCTGTCTCCCTGTCTCCTCTGTCTCCCTGTCTCCTCTGTCTCCTCTGTCTCCCCTGTCTCCCTGTCTCCTCTGTCTCCTCTGTCTCAGCTGTCTCCCTGTCTCCCCTGTCTCCCTGTCTCCTCTGTCTCCTCTGTCTCCTGTCTCCCCTGTCTCCCCTGTCTCCTCTGTCTCCTCTGTCTCCTCCGTCTGTCTCCTCTGTCTCCTCTGTCTCAGCTGTCTCCCTGTCTCCCCTGTCTCCTCTGTCTCCTCTGTCTCCTCTGTCTCCCCTGTCTCCTCTGTCTCTCTGTCTCCCTGTCTCCCCTGTCTCACCTGTCTCCTCTGTCTCCCCTGTCTCCCCTGTCTCCTCTGTCTCCTCTGTCTCCCCTGTCTCACCTGTCTCCTCTGTCTCCCCTGTCTCCCCTGTCTCACCTGTCTCACCTGTCTCCCCTGTCTCCTCTGTCTCCTCTGTCTCCCCTGTCTCACCTGTCTCACCTGTCTCACCTGTCTCCTCTGTCTCCTCTGTCTCCTCTGTCTCCTCTGTCTCCTCTGTCTCCCCTGTCTCCCCTGTCTCCTCTGTCTCCTCTGTCTCCTCTGTCTCCTCTGTCTCCCCTGTCTCCTCTGTCTCCTCTGTCTCCCCTGTCTCCTCTGTCTCCCCTGTCTCCTCTGTCTCCTCTGTCTCCACTGTCTCCACTGTCTCCACTGTCTCCACTGTCTCCTCTGTCTCCTCTGTCTCCACAGTCTCCACTGTCTCACCTGTCTCCTCTGTCTCCTCTGTCTCACCTGTCTCACCTGTCTCACCTGTCTCACCTGTCTCCCCTGTCTCCTCTGTCTCCTCTGTCTCCTCTGTCTCCTCTGTCTCCCCTGTCTCCCCTGTCTCCTCTGTCTCCTCTGTCTCCTCTGTCTCACCTGTCTCCTCTGTCTCCTCTGTCTCCTCTGTCTCACCTGTCTCCTCTGTCTCCCCTGTCTCCCCTGTCTCCTCTGTCTCCTCTGTCTCCTCTGTCTCACCTGTCTCCTCTGTCTCCCCTGTCTCCCCTGTCTCCTCTGTCTCCCCTGTCTCACCTGTCTCCTCTGTCTCCCCTGTCTCCTCTGTCTCCTCTGTCTCCCCTGTCTCCTCTGTCTCTGTCTCCTCTGTCTCTGTCTCCTCTGTCTCCTCTGTCTCCTCTGTCTCCTCTGTCTCCTCTGTCTCTGTCTCCTCTGTCTCCTCTGTCTCTGTCTCCTCTGTCTCTGTCTCCTCTGTCTCCCCTGTCTCCTCTGTCTCCTCAGTCTCCTCTGTCTCCTCTGTCTCCTCTGTCTCCTCTGTCTCCCTCTGTCTCCTCTGTCTCCCCTGTCTCTCTGTCTCCCTGTCTCCCCTGTCTCCCTGTCTCCTCTGTCTCCCCTGTCTCCCTCTGTCTCTGTCTCCTCTGTCTCCCCTGTTTCTCTCTGTCTCCTCTGTCTCCTCTGTCTCCTCTGTCTCCTCTGTCTCCTCTGTCTCCCTGTCTCCTCTGTCTCTTCTGTCTCCTCCGTCTCCCCTGCCTCCTCTGTCTCCTCTTTCTCCTCTTTCTCATCTGCCTCCTCTGTCTCCTCTGTCTCACCTGTCTCCTCTGTCTCCTCTGTCTCCTCTGTCTCCTCTGTCTCTGTCTCCCCTGTCTCCTTTGTCTCCCCTGTCTCCCCTGTCTCCTCTGTCTCCTCTGTCTCCCCTGTCTCCTTTGTCTCCCCTGTCTCTGTCTCCCCTGTCTCCTCTGTCTCTGTCTCCCCTGTCTCCATCTCTCTGTCTCCCTGTCTCCCTGTCTCACCTGTCTCACCTGTCTCTCTGTCTCCTCTGTCTCCTCTGTCTCCTCTGTCTCTGTCTCACCTGTCTCCTCTGTCTCCCCTGTCTCCTCTGTCTCACCTGTCTCCTCTGTCTCCTCTGTCTCTCTGTCTCCTCTGTCTCCTCTGTCTCTCTGTCTCTGTCTCACCTGTCTCCTCTGTCTCTCTGTCTCCCTGTCTCTCTGTCTCCTCTGTCTCCTCTGTCTCACCTGTCTCACCTGTCTCCTCTGTCTCCTCTGTCTCCCTGTCTCACCTGTCTCCTCTGTCTCCTCTGTCTCCTCTGTCTCCCCTGTCTCACCTGTCTCCTCTGTCTCCTCTGTCTCCCCTGTCTCCCCTGTCTCACCTGTCTCCTCTGTCTCCCCTGTCTCACCTGTCTCCTCTGTCTCCTCTGTCTCTCTGTCTCACCTGTCTCACCTGTCTCCCCTGTCTCCTCTGTCTCCTCTGTCTCACCTGTCTCCCTGTATCCTCTGTCTCCCCTGTCTCCCTGTCTCCTGTCTCCCTGTCTCCTCTGTCTCCTCTGTCTCTCTGTCTCCTCTGTCTCACCTGTCTCAGCTGTCTCCCTGTCTCCCTGTCTCCCCTGTCTCCTCTGTCCCTCCCTCTGTCTCCTCGATGCTCCCCCTGTCTCCCTGTCTCTCTGTCTCGCCTGTCTCCCTGTCTCCTCTGTCTCCTCTGTCTCCCCTGTCTCCTCTGTCTCCCCTCTGTCTCTGTCTCCTCTGTCTCCTCTGTCTCCTGTCTCCTCTGTCTCCTCTGTCTCAGCTGTCTCCTCTGTCTCTCTGTCTCCTCTGTCTCCTGTCTCCTCTGTCTCTCTGTCTCTCTGTCTCCCTGTCTCCTCTGTCTCCTCTGTCTCTGTCTCCTCTGTCTCCCTGTCTCCTCTGTCTCCTCTGTCTCCCTCTGTCTCCTCTGTCTCACCTGTCTCCTCTGTCTCCTCTGTCTCTCTCTGTCTCACCTGTCTCACCTGTCTCCCCTGTCTCCTCTGTCTCCTCTGTCTCACCTGTCTCACCTGTCTCCTCTGTCTCTCTGTCTCTCTGTCTCACCTGTCTCCCTCTGTCTCCCCTGTCTCACTCTGTCTCACCTGTCTCCTCTGTCTCCTCTGTCTCACCTGTCTCCTCTGTCTCCTCTGTCTCCTCTGTCTCCTCTGTCTCCACAGTCTCCACTGTCTCACCTGTCTCACCTGTCTCTCCTGTCTCCCCTGTCTCCCTGTCTCACCTGTCTCCACCTGTCTCACCTGTCTCCTCTGTCTCTCTGTCTCACCTGTCTCTGTCTCCCCTGTCTCCTCTGTCTCCCTCTGTCTCCTCTGTCTCCTCTGTCTCCCCTGTCTCCTCTGTCTCTGTCTCCCCTGTCTCACCTGTCTCCTCTGTCTCCTCTGTCTCTGTCTCTCTGTCTCTCTGTCTCACCTGTCTCACCTGTCTCTCTGTCTCCCCCTGTCTCCTCTGTCTCTGTCTCAGCTGTCTCAGCTGTCTCCCTGTCTCCTTCTGTCTCCTGTCTCCTCTGTCTCCTGTCTCCTCTGTCTCCTCTGTCTCCCTCTGTCTCTCTGTCTCCCTGTCTCCTCTGTCTCCTCTGTCTCCCCTGTCTCACCTGTCTCACCTGTCTCCCCTGTCTCCTCTGTCTCCTCTGTCTCCTCTGTCTCCCCTGTCTCCTCTGTCTCCTCTGTCTCCTCTGTCTCCCCTGTCTCCTCTGTCTCCTCTGTCTCCTCTGTCTCGCCTGTCTCACCTGTCTCACCTGTCTCACCTGTCTCCCCTGTCTCCTCTGTCTCACCTGTCTCCTCTGTCTCCCCTGTCTCCTCTGTCTCCTCTGTCTCGCCTGTCTCCTCTGTCTCCCCTGTCTCCTCTGTCTCCCTGTCTCCTCTGTCTCCTCTGTCTCCCCTGTCTCACCTGTCTCACCTGTCTCCCCTGTCTCCCCTCTGTCTCAGCTGTCTCCCCTGTCTCCCATGTCTCCTCTGTCTCCTCTGTCTCCTCTATCTCCTCTGTCTCCCTGTCTCCTCTGTCTCCCCTGTCTCCTCTGTCTCCCCTGTCTCCTCTGTCTCTGTCTCCTCTGTCTCCCTGTCTCCCTCTGTCTCCCTCTGTCTCCTCTGTTTCCTCTGTCTCTGTCTCCCTCTGTCTCCTCTGTCTCCTCTGTCTCTGTCTCCTCTGTCTCTGTCTCTCTGTCTCCTCTGTCTCCCTCTGTCTCTGTCTCCTCTGTCTCACCTGTCTCCTCTCTCTGTCTCTCTCTGTCTCCCCTGTCTCTCTGTCTCTCTGTCTCCTCTGTCTCACCTGTCTCCTCTCTGTCTCCTCTGTCTCCTCTGTCTCCTCTGTCTCCCCTGTCTCCTCTGTCTCCTCTGTCTCACCTGTCTCCTCTGTCTCCTCTGTCTCACCTGTCTCACCTGTCTCCTCTGTCTCACCTGTCTCCTCTGTCTCCTCTGTCTCACCTGTCTCCTCTGTCTCCTCTGTCTCACCTGTCTCACCTGTCTCCTCTGTCTCCTCTGTCTCCTCTGTCTCACCTGTCTCCTCTGTCTCCTCTGTCTCACCTGTCTCCTCTGTCTCCTCTGTCTCACCTGTCTCCTCTGTCTCACCTGTCTCCTCTGTCTCACCTGTCTCCTCTGTCTCACCTGTCTCCTCTGTCTCCCCTGTCTCCCCTGTCTCCTCTGTCTCCTCTGTCTCCTCTGTCTCACCTGTCTCCTCTGTCTCAACTGTCTCCTCTGTCTCCTCTGTCTCCTCTGTCTCAACTGTCTCCTCTGTCTCCTCTGTCTCACCTGTCTCTCTGTCTCCTCTGTCTCACCTGTCTCCTCTGTCTCCCTGTCTCTCTCTGTCTCCCTCTGTCTCAGCTGTCTCCCCTGTCTCCCCCTGTCTCCCTCTGTCTCCTCTGTCTCCCCTGTCCCCCCTGTCTCCTCTGTCTCCTCTGTCTCCCCTGTCTCCTCTGTCTCCTCTGTCTCCCCTGTCTCCTCTGTCTCTCTGTCTCCTCTGTCTCCCCTGTCTCTGTCTCCCCTGTCTCCCTCTGTCTCCCTGTCTCCTCTGTCTCCTCTGTCTCAGCTGTCTCCCCTGTCTCCCTGTCTCCTCTGTCTCCTCTGTCTCCTCTGTCTCCCCTGTCTCCTCTGTCTCCTCTGTCTCCTCTGTCTCACCTGTCTCCCTCTGTCTCCTCTGTCTCCCCTGTCTCACCTGTCTCACCTGTCTCAGCTGTCTCCCCTGTCTCCCCTGTCTCCCCTGTCTCCTCTGTCTCCCTGTCTCCCCTGTCTCCTCTGTCTCCTCTCTGTCTCCCCTGTCTCCTCTGTCTCCTCTGTCTCCTCTGTCTCCTCTGTCTCATCTGTCTCCCCTGTCTCCTCTGTCTCCTCTGTCTCCTCTGTCTCCTCTGTCTCACCTGTCTCCTCTGTCTCCCTCTGTCTCCCTGTCTCACCTGTCTCCCCTGTCTCCTCTGTCTCCTCTGTCTCCCCTGTCTCCTCTGTCTCCCCTGTCTCTCTGTCTCCTCTGTCTCCCTGTCTCCTCTGTCTCCTCTGTCTCCCCTGTCTCTCTGTCTCCTCTGTCTCCCTGTCTCCCCTGTCTCCCCTGTCTCCTCTGTCTCCTCTGTCTCCCCTGTCTCCTGTCTCCCTGTCTCTCTGTCTCCCTCTGTCTCCTCTGTCTCTCTGTCTCCTCTGTCTCTCTGTCTCCCTGTCTCCTCTCTCTGTCTCCTCTGTCTCACCTGTCTCCTCTGTCTCCTCTGTCTCCTCTGTCTCCCCTGTCTCCTCTGTCTCCTCTGTCTCAGCTGTCTCCTCTGTCTCCTCTGTCTCCTCTGTCTCCTCTGTCTCAGCTGTCTCCGCTGTCTCCGCTGTCTCCTCTGTCTCCCCTGTCTCAACTGTCTCCTCTGTCTCCTGTCTCACCTGTCTCCTCTGTCTCCTCTGTCTCCTCTGTCTCCTCTGTCTCCTCTGTCTCCTCTGTCTCCTCTGTCTCCTCTGTCTCCTCTGTCTCACCTGTCTCCTCTGTCTCCCCTGTCTCCTCTGTCTCACCTGTCTCCTCTGTCTCCTCTGTCTCCTCTGTCTCCTCTGTCTCCTCTGTCTCCTCTGTCTCCTCTGTCTCACCTGTCTCCTCTGTCTCCTCTGTCTCCTCTGTCTCCCCTGTCTCCTCTGTCTCCCCTGTCTCAACTGTCTCCCCTGTCTCCTCTGTCTCTGTCTCACCTGTCTCTCTGTCTCTGTCTCCTCTGTCTCTCTGTCTCCTCTGTCTCCTCCTGTCTCTCTGTCTCTCTGTTCTCTGTCTCTCTGTCTCCCCTGTCTCCTCTGTCTCCTCTGCCTCCTCTGTCTCCTCTGTCTCCTCTGTCTCCCCTGTCTCCCCTGTCTCTCTGTCTCCTCTGTCTCCTCTGTCTCTCTGTCTCCCCTGTCTCCCCTGTCTCCTCTGTCTCACCTGTCTCCTCTGTCTCCTCTGTCTCCTCTGTCTCCCCTGTCTCCCTGTCTCCTCTGTCTCCTCTGTCTCCTCTGTCTCCCCTGTCTCCTCTGTCTCCTCTGTCTCACCTGTCTCCTCTGTCTCCTCTGTCTCACCTGTCTCCTCTGTCTCCTCTGTCTCACCTGTCTCCTCTGTCTCCTCTGTCTCCTCTGTCTCCTCTGTCTCCTCTGTCTCCTCTGTCTCTGTCTCCTCTGTCTCACCTGTCTCCTCTGTCTCCTCTGTCTCACCTGTCTCCTCTGTCTCACCTGTCTCCTCTGTCTCCTCTGTCTCCCCTGTCTCCCCTGTCTCACCTGTCTCACCTGTCTCCTCTGTCTCCTCTGTCTCACCTGTCTCACCTGTCTCCTCTGTCTCCTCTGTCTCACCTGTCTCACCTGTCTCACCTGTCTCACCTGTCTCCCCTGTCTCCTCTGTCTCCTCTGTCTCCTCTGTCTCACCTGTCTCCTCTGTCTCCTCTGTCTCACCTGTCTCCTCTGTCTCACCTGTCTCACCTGTCTCGCCTGTCTCACCTGTCTCCCTGTCTCCTCTGTCTCTCTGTCTCTCTGTCTCCTCTGTCTCTCTGTCTCTGTCTCTCTGTCTCTGTCTCACCTGTCTCCTCTGTCTCTCTGTCTCACCTGTCTCCTCTGTCTCCTCTGTCTCTCTGTCTCTGTCTCCTCTGTCTCACTCTGTCTCCTCTGTCTCCTCTGTCTCTCTGTCTCACCTGTCTCCTCTGTCTCCTCTGTCTCTCCTGTCTCCTCTGTCTCTCTGTCTCACCTGTCTCCTCTGTCTCCTCTGTCTCACCTGTCTCCCTCTGTCTCCTCTGTCTCACCTGTCTCTCTGTCTCCTCTGTCTCACCTGTCTCCCTGTCTCCTCTGTCTCCTCTGTCTCCTCTGTCTCTCTGTCTCCTCTGTCTCCTCTGTCTCCTGTCTCCTCTGTCTCCTCTGTCTCACCTGTCTCACCTGTCTCTGTCTCACTCTGTCTCTCTGTCTCCTCTGTCTCTCTGTCTCCTCTGTCTCCCCTCTGTCTCCCTGTCTCTGTCTCCTCTGTCTCTCTGTCTCACCTCTGTCTCCTCTGTCTCTCTGTCTCACCTGTCTCCTCTGTCTCCTCTGTCTCCTCTGTCTCCTCTGTCTCTGTCTCCTCTGTCTCACCTGTCTCCTCTGTCTCTCTGTCTCACCTGTCTCTCTGTCTCTGTCTCCTGTCTCTGTCTCTCTGTCTCTCTGTCTCTCTGTCTCCTCTGTCTCCTCTGTCTCTCTGTCTCTCTGTCTCTCTCTGTCTCTGTCTCCTCTGTCTCCCTGTCTCCTCTGTCTCCTCTGTCTCACCTGTCTCCCTGTCTCTGTCTCCTCTGTCTCACCTGTCTCTCTGTCTCCTCTGTCTCCTCTGTCTCCCTGTCTCCCTGTCTCACCTGTCTCACCTGTCTCCTCTGTCTCTCTGTCTCACCTGTCTCCTCTGTCTCCTCTGTCTCCTCTCTGTCTCCCTGTCTCTCTGTCTCACTCTGTCTCCTCTGTCTCCTCTGTCTCCTCTGTCTCTCTGTCTCCCTGTCTCCTCTGTCTCTCTGTCTCTCTGTCTCTCTGTCTCACCTGTCTCACCTGTCTCCTCTGTCTCTCTGTCTCTCTGTCTCACCTGTCTCTCTGTCTCCCCTGTCCTCCTGTCTCACCTGTCTCTCTGTCTCACCTGTCTCCTCTGTCTCCCTGTCTCCTCTGTCTCTCTGTCTCCTCTGTCTCCTCTGTCTCACCTGTCTCCTCTGTCTCCTCTGTCTCACCTGTCTCACCTGTCTCCCTCTGTCTCCTCTGTCTCTGTCTCCTCTGTCTCCTCTGTCTCCTCTGTCTCCCCTGTCTCCTCTGTCTCCTCTGTCTCTGTCTCCTCTGTCTCCTCTGTCTCCTCTGTCTCTCTGTCTCCTCTGTCTCCCTCTGTCTCCTCTGTCTCCCTCTGTCTCCTGTCTCTCTGTCTCCTCTGTCTCCTCTGTCTCCTGTCTCTGTCTCCTCTGTCTCCCTGTCTCCTCTGTCTCCTCTGTCTCCTCTGTCTCCCTGTCTCCTCTGTCTCACCTGTCTCCCTCTGTCTCCTCTGTCTCCTCTGTCTCTCTGTCTCCTCTGTCTCCCCCTGTCTCCCCTGTCTCCTCTGTCTCCTCTGTCTCCTCTGTCTCCTCTGTCTCTGTCTCACCTGTCTCCTCTGTCTCCTCTGTCTCACCTGTCTCCTCTGTCTCTCTGTCTCCTCTGTCTCCTCTGTCTCTCTGTCTCCTCTGTCTCACCTGTCTCCTCTGTCTCCTCTGTCTCCCCTGTCTCCTCTGTCTCCCTGTCTCTGTCTCCTCTGTCTCCTCTGTCTCCTCTGTCTCCTCTGTCTCCCCTGTCTCCTCTGTCTCCTCTGTCTCTGTCTCCCCTGTCTCCCTGTCTCTGTCTCCTCTGTCTCTGTCTCCCTGTCTCCTCTGTCTCCTCTGTCTCTGTCTCCTCTGTCTCCTCTGTCTCTCTGTCTCCCTGTCTCCTGTCTCCCTCTGTCTCCTCTGTCTCCCCTGTCTCCCTGTCTCCTGTCTGTCTCCCCTGTCTCCCCTGTCTCACCTGTCTCTGTCTCCTCTGTCTCCTCTGTCTCCTCTGTCTCCTCTGTCTCCTCTGTCTCCTCTGTCTCACCTGTCTCCTCTGTCTCCCCTGTCTCACCTGTCTCCTCTGTCTCCTCTGTCTCCTCTGTCTCCTCTGTCTCCCCTGTCTCCTCTGTCTCTCTGTCTCCCTGTCTCACCTGTCTCCTCTGTCTCTCTGTCTCTCTGTCTCACCTGTCTCCTCTGTCTCCTCTGTCTCCCTGTCTCTCTGTCTCCCTGTCTCCTCTCTGTCTCCTCTGTCTCCTCTGTCTCCTGTCTCCCTGTCTCTGTCTCCTCTGTCTCTCTGTCTCCCTGTCTCTCTGTCTCTGTCTCCCTGTCTCTGTCTCTGTCTCCCTCTGTCTCCCTGTCTCTCTGTCTCTCTGTCTCCTCTGTCTCACCTGTCTCACCTGTCTCCCTGTCTCACCTGTCTCCTCTGTCTCCTCTGTCTCTCTGTCTCCTCTGTCTCCTCTGTCTCCTCTGTCTCTCTGTCTCCTCTGTCTCCTCTCTGTCTCCTCTGTCTCCCCTGTCTCTCTGTCTCCTCTGTCTCCTCTGTCTCACCTGTCTCACCTGTCTCCTCTGTCTCCTCTGTCTCCCTGTCTCCCTCTGTCTCCTCTGTCTCCCCTGTCTCCTCTGTCTCCTCTGTCTCCTCTGTCTCCCTCTGTCTCCCTCTGTCTCCTGTCTCTCTGTCTCCCCTGTCTCCTCTGTCTCCTCTGTCTCCTCTGTCTCCTCTGTCTCCCCTGTCTCCCTGTCTCACCTGTCTCCTCTGTCTCCTCTGTCTCCTCTGTCTCTGTCTCCTCTGTCTCCTCTGTCTCCTCTGTCTCCCTGTCTCTCTGTCTCTGTCTCCCTGTCTCCCTGTCTCCTCTGTCTCTCTCTGTCTCCTCTGTCTCCTCTGTCTCCTCTGTCTCCTCTGTCTCCTCTCTGTCTCCCCTGTCTCCCTCTGTCTCCCCTGTCTCCTCTGTCTCCCCTGTCTCCTCTGTCTCCTCTGTCTCCTCTGTCTCCCTCTGTCTCCTCTGTCTCCCTCTGTCTCCCTGTCTCCCCTGTCTCCTCTGTCTCCTCTGTCTCCTCTGTCTCCCCTGTCTCCTCTGTCTCTGTCTCCTCTGTCTCCTCTGTCTCCTCTGTCTCCTCTGTCTCCTCTGTCTCCTCTGTCTCCCCTGTCTCCTCTGTCTCTGTCTCCTCTGTCTCCTCTGTCTCCCCTGTCTCCTCTGTCTCCTCTGTCTCCTCTGTCTCCTCTGTCTCCTCTGTCTCTGTCTCCTCTGTCTCCTGTCTCCTCTGTCTCTGTCTCCTCTGTCTCTGTCTCCTCTGTCTGTCTCCTCTGTCTCAGTCTCCTCTGTCTCCTCTGTCTCAGTCTCCTCTGTCTCCTGTCTCTGTCTCCTCTGTCTCAGTCTCCTCTGTCTCCTGTCTCTGTCTCCTCTGTCTCCTCTGTCTCCCTGTCTCTCTGTCTCTGTCTCTGTCTCCCTCTGTCTCCTCTGTCTCCCCTGTCTCCTCTGTCTCCTCTGTCTCTGTCTCTCTGTCTCTCTGTCTCCTCTGTCTCCCTCTGTCTCCTCTGTCTCCTCTGTCTCACCTGTCTCCTCTGTCTCCTCTGTCTCCTCTGTCTCTCTGTCTCTGTCTCCTCTGTCTCCTCTGTCTCCTCTGTCTCCTCTGTCTCTCTGTCTCCTCTGTCTCTGTCTCTCTGTCTCTGTCTCTGTCTCTGTCTCCTCTGTCTCTGTCTCCTCTGTCTCCTCTGTCTCTGTCTCCTCTGTCTGTCTCCTCTGTCTCTGTCTCCTCTGTCTCCTCTGTCTCTGTCTCCTCTGTCTCTGTCTCCTCTGTCTCCTCTGTCTCCTCTGTCTCTGTCTCCTCTGTCTCTCTGTCTCTGTCTCCTCTGTCTCCTCTGCCTCCTCTGTCTCCCCTGTCTCCTCTGTGTCCCCTGTCTCCTCTGTCTCCTCTGTCTCCTCTGCCTCCTCTGTCTCCCCTGTCTCCTCTGTCTCACCTGTCTCCTCTGTCTCACCTGTCTCCCCTGTCTCCTCTGTCTCCTCTGTCTCCTCTGTCTCCCCTGTCTCCTCTGTCTCCTCTGTCTCCTCTGTCTCTGTCTCCTCTGTCTCTGTCTCCTCTGTCTCCTCTGTCTCCTCTGTCTCCTCTGTCTCCTCTGTCTCCTCTGTCTCTGTCTCCTCTGTCTCCTCTGTCTCCTCTGTCTCTGTCTCCTCTGTCTCTGTCTCCTCTGTCTCTGTCTCCTCTGTCTCCTCTGTCTCTGTCTCCTCTGTCTCCTCTGTCTCCCCTGTCTCCTCTGTCTCCTCTGTCTCCTCTGTCTCCTCTGTCTCCCCTGTCTCCTCTGTCTCTGTCTCCCCTGTCTCCCCTGTCTCCTCTGTCTCCTCTGTCTCTGTCTCCTCTGTCTCCTCTGTCTCACCTGTCTCCTCTGTCTCCTCTGTCTCCTCTGTCTCCTCTGTCTCTGTCTCCTCTGTCTCCTCTGTCTCCCCTGTCTCCTCTGTCTCTGTCTCCCCTGTCTCCTCTGTCTCTGTCTCCTCTGTCTCCTCTGTCTCCTCTGTCTCCCCTGTCTCCTCTGTCTCCTCTGTCTCCTCTGTCTCCTCTGTCTCCTCTGTCTCCTCTGTCTCCTCTGTCTCCTCTGTCTCCTCTGTCTCCTCTGTCTCTGTCTCCTCTGTCTCCCCTGTCTCCTCTGTCTCTGTCTCCTCTGTCTCCTCTGTCTCCTCTGTCTCCCCTGTCTCCTCTGTCTCTGTCTCCTCTGTCTCCTCTGTCTCCTCTGTCTCCCCTGTCTCCTCTGTCTCCTCGGTCTCTCTGTCTCTGTCTCTCTGTCTCCCTCTGTCTCCTGTCTCCCTCTGTCTCCCTGTCTCTCTGTCTCCTCTGTCTCTCTGTCTCTCTGTCTCCTCTGTCTCTGTCTCCTCTGTCTCCTCTGTCTCTGTCTCCTCTGTCTCTGTCCCCTCTGTCTCCTCTGTCTCCTCTGTCTCTGTCTCCTCTGTCTCCTCTGTCTCCCCTGTCTCCTCTGTCTCCTCTGTCTCCTCTGTCTCCTCTGTCTCCCCTGTCTCCTCTGTCTCTGTCTCCTCTGTCTCCTCTGTCTCCCCTGTCTCCTCTGTCTCTGTCTCCTCTGTCTCCCCTGTCTCCTCTGTCTCCTCTGTCTCCTCTGTCTCGCCTGTCTCGCCTGTCTCACCTGTCTCCTCTGTCTCACCTGTCTCCTCTGTCTCCTCTGTCTCCTCTGTCTCTGTCTCTCTATCTCACTGTCTCTGTCTCTCTGTCTCTCTGTCTCTGTATCTCTGTCTCACTGTCTCACTGTCTCTGTCTCTCTGTCTCTGTCTCTCTGTCTCTGTCCCCTCTGTCTCCTCTGTCTCCTCTGTCTCCCCTCTGTCTCCTCTGTCTCCCTCTGTCTCTCTGTCTCCTCTGTCTCCCCTGTCTCCCTGTCTCCCTCTGTCTCTCTGTCTCCTCTGTCTCTGTCTCCTCTGTCTCCCCTGTCTCCTCTGTCTCTGTCTCCTCTGTCTCCTCTGTCTCTGTCTCCTCTGTCTCCTCTGTCTCCCCTGTCTCCTCTGTCTCCTCTGTCTCCCCTGTCTCCTCTGTCTCCTCTGTCTCCTCTGTCTCTGTCTCCTCTGTCTCCCCTGTCTCCTCTGTCTCCTCTGTCTCCTCTGTCTCCTCTGTCTCACCTGTCTCCTCTGTCTCCTCTGTCTCCCCTGTCTCCTCTGTCTCCTCTGTCTCCTCTGTCTCCTCTGTCTCCCCTGTCTCCTCTGTCTCTGTCTCCTCTGTCTCCTCTGTCTCCCCTGTCTCCCCTGTCTCCTCTGTCTCTGTCTCCTCTGTCTCCTCTGTCTCCCCTGTCTCCTCTCTCTCTGTCTCCTCTGTCTCCTGTCTCCCCTGTCTCCCCTGTCTCCTCTGTCTCTGTCTCCTCTGTCTCTGTCTCCTCTGTCTCTCTGTCTCCTCTGTCTCTCTGTCTCTCTGTCTCCTGTCTGTCTCCTCTGTCTCCCTCTGTCTCCTCTATCTCCCCTGTCTCCCCTGTCTCCTCTGTCTCCTCTGTCTCCTCTGTCTCCTCTGTCTCCTCTGTCTCTGTCTCCTCTGTCTCCCCTGTCTCCCCTATCTCCTCTGTCTCCTCTGTCTCTGTCTCCTCTGTCTCTTTCTCCACTGTCTCCTCTGTCTCTGTCTCCTCTGTCTCCTCTGTCTCCCCTGTCTCCTCTGTCTCTGTCTCCTCTGTCTCCTCTGTCTCTGTCTCCTCTGTCTCCTCTGTCTCTGTCTCCTCTGTCTCCTCTGTCTCCTCTGTCTCCTCTGTCTCTGTCTCCTCTGTCTCCTCTGTCTCCTCTGTCTCTGTCTCCTCTGTCTCTCTCTGTCTCCTCTGTCTCTGTCTCCTCTGTCTCCTGTCTCCTCTGTCTCCTGTCTCCTCTGTCTCAGTCTCCTCTGTCTCAGTCTCCTCTGTCTCTGTCTCCTCTGTCTCCTGTCTCTGTCTCCTCTGTCTCTGTCTCCTCTGTCTCCTCTGTCTCCTGTCTCCTCTGTCTCTGTCTCCTCTGTCTCCTCTGTCTCTGTCTCCTCTGTCTCCTCTGTCTCTGTCTCCTCTGTCTCCCCTGTCTCCTCTGTCTCACTGTCTCCCTCTGTCTCCTCTGTCTCCTCTGTCTCCCTGTCTCCCTGTCTCCTCTGTCTCCCTGTCTCCTCTGTCTCTCTGTCTCCCTGTCTCCTCTGTCTCTCTGTCTCCTGTCTCCTCTGTCTCCTCTGTCTCCTCTCTGTCTCTCTGTCTCCTCTGTCTCCCTGTCTCCTCTGTCTCTCTGTCTCCTCTGTCTCCCTGTCTCCTCTGTCTCCCTCTGTCTCCTCTGTCTCCCTCTGTCTCCTCTGTCTCTCTGTCTCCTCTGTCTCCTCTGTCTCCTCTGTCTCTGTCTCCCTGTCTCCCTGTCTCCTCTGTCTCTGTCTCCTCTGTCTCCCTGTCTCCTCTGTCTCTGTCTCCCCTGTCTCCTCTGTCTCCCTGTCTCCCTGTCTCCTCTGTCTCTCTGTCTCCTCTGTCTCACCTGTCTCCTCTGTCTCTCTCTCTGTCTCTCTGTCTCCTCTGTCTCTCTGTCTCCTCTGTCTCTCTGTCTCTCTGTCTCTCTGTCTCTGTCTCCCTGTCTCCTCTGTCTCCCTCTGTCTCCTCTGTCTCCTCTGTCTCCTCTGTCTCCCTGTCTCCTCTGTCTCCTCTCTCTGTCTCTGTCTCTCTGTCTCCTCTGTCTCACCTGTCTCACCTGTCTCCCTCTGTCTCCTCTGTCTCCTCTGTCTCCTGTCTCCCTCTGTCTCCTCTGTCTCCTCTGTCTCCCCTGTCTCCTCTGTCTCTGTCTCCTCTGTCTCTGTCTCCTCTGTCTCCCCCTGTCTCCTCTGTCTCCTCTGTCTCCTCTGTCTCCTCTGTCTCCTCTGTCTCTCTGTCTCACCTGTCTCCTCTGTCTCCTCTGTCTCCTCTGTCTCCTCTGTCTCCCTGTCTCTCTGTCTCTGTCTCCTCTGTCTCCTCTGTCTCCTCTGTCTCCTCTGTCTCCTCTGTCTCTCTGTCTCCTCTGTCTCCTCTGTCTCTCTGTCTCCTCTGTCTCCCTGTCTCTCTGTCTCTCTGTCTCCCCTGTCTCCCTCTGTCTCCTCTGTCTCTGTCTGTCTCCTCTGTCTCCCTCTGTCTCCCTGTCTCCTCTGTCTCCTCTGTCTCCCCTGTCTCTGTCTCCTCTGTCTCCTCTGTCTCCTGTCTCCTCTGTCTCCTCTGTCTCCGTCTCCTCTGTCTCCTCTGTCTCCTCTGTCTCCTGTCTCAGTCTCCTCTGTCTCTGTCTCCTCTGTCTCCTGTCTCAGTCTCCTCTGTCTCTGTCTCCTGTCTCTGTCTCCTCTGTCTCCTGTCTCCTCTGTCTCTGTCTCCTCTGTCTGTCTCCTCTGTCTCTGTCTCCTGTCTCCTCTGTCTGTCTCCTCTGTCTGTCTCCTGTCTCCGTCTCCTCTGTCTCTGTCTCCTCTGTCTCCTGTCTCCTCTGTCTCCTCTGTCTCCTCTGTCTCAGTCTCCTCTGTCTCCTCTGTCTCCTCTGTCTCAGTCTCCTCTGTCTCTGTCTCCTCTGTCTCTGTCTCCTCTGTCTCAGTCTCCTCTGTCTCCTCTGTCTCTCTGTCTCCTCTGTCTCCTCTGTCTCCTCTGTCTCTGTCTCCTCTGTCTCCCTGTCTCCTCTGTCTCTCTGTCTCCCCTGTCTCCTCTGTCTCTCTGTCTCTCTGTCTCCCTGTCTGTCTCTCTGTCTCTGTCTCCTGTCTCCTCTGTCTCCCCTGTCTCCTCTGTCTCTCTGTCTCTCTGTCTCTCTGTCTCTGTCTCTGTCTCCTCTGTCTCCTCTGTCTCTGTCTCCTGTCTCCTCTGTCTGTCTCCTCTGTCTCAGTCTCCTCTGTCTCCTCTGTCTCAGTCTCCTCTGTCTCCTGTCTCTGTCTCCTCTGTCTCAGTCTCCTCTGTCTCCTGTCTCTGTCTCCTCTGTCTCTGTCTCCTCTGTCTCTGTCTCCTCTGTCTCTGTCTCCTCTGTCTCCTGTCTCCTCTGTCTCCTGTCTCCTCTGTCTCAGTCTCCTCTGTCTCTGTCTCCTCTGTCTCTGTCTCCCCTGTCTCCTGTCTCTGTCTCTTTCTCCTCTGTCTACTGTCTCCTCTGTCTCAGTCTCCTCTGTCTCCCTCTGTCTCCTCTGTCTCCCTCTGTCTCCTCTGTCTCTGTCTCCTCTGTCTCCCCTGTCTCCTGTCTCTGTCTCTCTGTCTCTCTGTCTCTGTCTCCTCTGTCTCCTCTGTCTCTGTCTCCTCTGTCTCCTCTGTCTCCTCTGTCTCCTCTGTCTCCTCTGTCTCTCTGTCTCCTCTGTCTCCCTGTCTGTCTCTGTCTCCTGTCTCCTCTGTCTCTGTCTCTGTCTCCTCTGTCTCCCCTGTCTCCTCTGTCTCTCCTGTCTCCTCTGTCTCCTCTGTCTCCCTGTCTCCTCTGTCTCTGTCTCCTCTGTCTCTCTGTCTCCTCTGTCTCCTCTGTCTCCTCTGTCTCCTCTGTCTCCTCTGTCTCCTCTGTCTCCCTGTCTCCTCTGTCTCTCTGTCTGTCTCTCTGTCTCCTCTGTCTCTCTGTCTCCTCTGTCTCCTCTGTCTCCTCTGTCTCTCTGTCTCCTCTGTCTCACCTGTCTCCTCTGTCTCCTCTGTCTCCTCTGTCTCCTCTGTCTCCCCTGTCTCCTCTGTCTCCGCTGTCTCTGTCTCCTCTGTCTCCTCTGTCTCCTCTGTCTCTCTGTCTCCCCTGTCTCCTCTGTCTCCCTGTCTCCTCTGTCTCCCTCTGTCTCTCTGTCTCCTCTGTCTCCTCTGTCTCCCCTGTCTCCCCTGTCTCCTCTGTCTCCTCTGTCTCCTCTGTCTCTGTCTCCTCTGTCTCCTCTGTCTCCTCTGTCTCCTCTGTCTCCCCTGTCTCCCCTGTCTCCTCTGTCTCCTCTGTCTCCTCTGTCTCCTCTGTCTCCCCTGTCTCCTCTGTCTCCTCTGTCTCACCTGTCTCCTCTGTCTCACCTGTCTCCTCTGTCTCCTCTGTCTCCTCTGTCTCACCTGTCTCCTCTGTCTCACCTGTCTCCTCTGTCTCCTCTGTCTCACCTGTCTCCTCTGTCTCACCTGTCTCCTCTGTCTCCTCTGTCTCCTCTGTCTCTGTCTCCTCTGTCTCACCTGTCTCCTCTGTCTCCTCTGTCTCCTCTGTCTCCTCTGTCTCCTCTGTCTCACCTGTCTCCTCTGTCTCACCTGTCTCCTCTGTCTCCTCTGTCTCCTCTGTCTCCTCTGTCTCCCCTGTCTCCTCTGTCTCCTCTGTCTCTGTCTCACCTGTCTCCTCTGTCTCCCCTGTCTCCTCTGTCTCCTCTGTCTCCTCTGTCTCCCCTGTCTCCTCTGTCTCCTCTGTCTCCCCTGTCTCCTCTGTCTCCTCTGTCTCCTCTGTCTCCTCTGTCTCCCCTGTCTCCTCTGTCTCCCCTGTCTCCTCTGTCTCCTCTGTCTCCCCTGTCTCCTCTGTCTCCTCTGTCTCACCTGTCTCCTCTGTCTCCTCTGTCTCCTCTGTCTCCCCTGTCTCCTCTGTCTCCTCTGTCTCCTCTGTCTCCCCTGTCTCCTCTGTCTCCTCTGTCTCCTCTGTCTCCCCTGTCTCCTCTGTCTCCTCTGTCTCACCTGTCTCCTCTGTCTCCTCTGTCTCACCTGTCTCCTCTGTCTCCTCTGTCTCCCCTGTCTCCTCTGTCTCCTCTGTCTCCTCTGTCTCCCCTGTCTCACCTGTCTCCTCTGTCTCCTCTGTCTCACCTGTCTCACCTGTCTCCTCTGTCTCCTCTGTCTCCTCTGTCTCACCTGTCTCACCTGTCTCCTCTGTCTCCTCTGTCTCACCTGTCTCACCTGTCTCCTCTGTCTCCTCTGTCTCACCTGTCTCCTCTGTCTCCTCTGTCTCACCTGTCTCCTCTGTCTCCTCTGTCTCCTCTGTCTCCTCTGTCTCCTCTGTCTCACCTGTCTCCTCTGTCTCCTCTGTCTCCTCTGTCTCACCTGTCTCCTCTGTCTCCTCTGTCTCCTCTGTCTCCTCTGTCTCCTCTGTCTCCTCTGTCTCACCTGTCTCCTCTGTCTCCTCTGTCTCCTCTGTCTCCTCTGTCTCACCTGTCTCCCCTGTCTCACCTGTCTCCTCTGTCTCCCCTGTCTCCTCTGTCTCCTCTGTCTCCTCTGTCTCCTCTGTCTCCCCTGTCTCCCCTGTCTCCTCTGTCTCCTCTGTCTCAGCTCGGGTTAAACTGTGGACAGTGGTTCTCCTGTCTGTGTTTATCTGACATCACAAAACTCTAAACTTTTATTCTGTTGTAAATGAATCAAAAACTCACCGTCCAGACTCGCTCCTGCCCCCTCTCTGTGGACAGGTGCACCTGCACAAAACAACCTCTTCATAAGTCGATAAAAACATCTTAAATGAAGTTAGTAACAGTTTGGGGCCTTTAAAACCTCAAAAGAGTCAGAGGGGCCCATGTGTGGAAACTATCTGAGCCTCTTACTGACAGTCAAAAAACATTCTGGGAAGAGTCAGGACCAGTTTGTCTCCAAATCCACAATAAGAAATAACACAAACATTCACACAAATGTAGTGATGGGCAAAGAGTCGGAGCCCCGGAGCACGTCTCGTTCTTTCTGCCTCGGCGCTCGTCTCGCAGCAGCCGCTCGCCTGACCAAAGTGCTGAAGTGTCGTCCCTGCCTCCACTGCTTCGCTCTGCGTCCATCTCTGTCCATCGCTTCAGTATCGAAGCGTTTCATTGGCTCAGCGAATGTTCCGCTCTGCGATTGGTTCAGAGCTTCAGAGTGTTCAGCGCACTAAACTGCTGCAGTACAAAAGATGCACCAATATTTCTTAAAAATGTTGGGTCGTAAGGAGTATTGTGTGATGTTAGTGGTGATTTTGGCGACTTTTGGCATTTGTTTCATTTTCGATGGCATCACAAGTGGAAAAAAGCGATCCATCTAATAACAGAAAATAGAGTTTTGGGTTCCCAGATCATGGGTCGTGCGCTGGTTTGCAGTGGTTAAATGTGTCCACTAGAGGTCAGGGTTTCTCCAGGGCCTCAGACACATCGAACCATTTGAGACAACATCACGACTGAGGCGTCAAATGCTTCACCAGGCTCCATTCGGCCGTCACTACAAAAATGTAACAGTGAAACTGAACTGAAATGTCATTTTCAGTGAGATGTTTTACCTTCCTGTCCCGCAGACACACCCATCCTTATATTTATTCACTTACTTTTACTCAAGTAACTTTGTAGCTGTGTACTTTTACTCTGACTTGAGCATTATTTTTATTGAAGTACTAGTACTCGCACTTGTCTTTTCTGCCTCTGACAGAATAGCATCAGAGTAACAGAGCGCCCTGTAGTGGACGTCAGGAGAACTGCAGGACTCACCCTCTGTCCGGGGTCCACACGGGGATCTTTGTGGACCTGCGTCTGGACTTGGGTCTGGTACCTCCTCAGGTCCTTGGGGTGGGTCCACGTCTGGTCTCCGAGGTCCTGGTACAGGCCGGTTTGGTCCTGGTCCTGGTCTTGGTCCTGAGTCCAGGCCTGGTCCCTCAGGCTAAAGTCCAGTTCTCGGTTCGGGACGTCTCCTCGGGGGGGACTCGGTGGATCTGGTTCAAAGATCAACTCGGTCTCGATTTCTGTGACAGGGTCTAAGTCCTTTTCTGGACCAGGGTCTGGACCAGGGTCTGGACCCGGACTGAGACCAGGATCTGGACCAGGAGGGACCAATGGAACGAAGTCCTCAAAAGACTCAAAAGGATCACAGCGACCTGGAAATGCAAAGTCCTGGTTTAAATCAGGGGGAAAATGTATCACAACAAGTCTTGGCTTGGTCCTGGTTTAGTCCTGGCTTAGTTCTGGTCTAGGTCTGGTCCAGTCCAGTTCCAGTCCTGGTCTAGTCCCGGTCTAGCTCTGGTCTTGTTGGGACCTTGTCTGGGGTCCAGGATCTCGACCCGGGCTGAGGTCCTTGTTCCGAGGACGGAGTTCTGGGGTTTTTTCAGGAGGACGGTGAAGGACTCGTGGTTTTCCTCCAGGCCGTCGGCGATCGGGAAAATGTTCCACGTTTTTACATTTACGCCTGAACAAAAAACAGAAACAGGAACATTTAAAGATCCGATCACACAAACCGACCCCTGTGAGCTTTAGGGTCTAATGTTCCTCGTCTCACTCTGGAGTCGTGTTTGTTTCATTCACACGTTTGACTCTTTATTATTCGTCTGTTACATCTGCGAAGCTCCGAACGCTCTGCTCCACCCTGTGATGTCATGAAGCGGTAGTGTGCTGTTTTACTTCTGCTCAGTTGAGGGCGCTATTACTAGTTGTTCCAGTGTTCATGCATCTTGTGTTGTGGCCCCTTTAGAAGAACTAGTTAAATTTCCTGCCTGTCGCCATCAAACTGTTGAACTCTGCACTTTAAATGACAAAATACTGGAACATCCAATTTCCTGCTCACGTGTATAGATGTAAATAATTTTTGAGAGAGAACTATTTTTATCTTTTATCTTAGTGTATTTATCTTATTTTTGATATTTTGATTCTAACTACATGTTCTTGGTCAGTTGCATCTGTCACAAAGAAAACGTCCCCACATTGCTGTTACTACCATGTAAACGGCTCTGTAGCCATTTTAGCTCATATGAAAGCGATTTTAAAGGTGCCATTATATGTTTGATTTCATGTGTTAATACAGTGCATTTCAATTCAAGTTGATAATTATAAAAAGATAAAAACCCACATCAAAACAATA
>CM060660.1:40588626-40646126 GCA_030686955.1 Odontamblyopus rebecca | reverse complement strand
GGAGTTACTTTCTCTTACTGGTTTTACAGTGGTTTTTAGCCTCTGCACATTTACCAAACCACCACATTGTGACAAACAGATTTATTTGGCAAACTTCAGCCCAAATATCACCTGCTCTGTGCTGTAGCTCTGCTCTGTGCTGTAGCTCTGCTCTGTGCTGTAGCTCTGCTCTGTGCTGTAGCTCTGCTCTGTGCTGTAGCTCTGCTCTGTGCTGTAGCTCTGTGCTGTAGCTCTGCTCTGTGCTGTAGCTCTGTGCTGTAGCTCTGCTCTGTGCTGTAGCTCTGTGCTGTAGCTCTGCTCTGTGCTGTAGCTCTGCTCTGTGCTGTAGCTCTGCTCTGTGCTGTAGCTCTGCTCTGTGCTGTAGCTCTGCTCTGTGCTGTAGCTCTGCTCTGTGCTGTAGCTCTGCCCTGTGATACACACTGGTACATGAGGCTGTCCCGGCTCCAGTGCACAGGTCCCACACACCGGTACAAGTTTATTTCCGACAGCAGCGGCCGTAATGAAATATGAGGCCCTCAGTATTCAGACCTTGAGTCCGTGACGAGACTGAGTCCAAACCGTGGCTTTAGCGGAGGAGGAAGTCCAGCGGTGTGGGGGTGTCTGTGAGCGGTGGGACAGGTGTGGGTCCTGCTGCTCCTCGTTTAATGTGGACGTGGGTGTGTTCTGAAGCACAGTTTGTTCGTATCAGTGATATCGGCCACACCCGGAGCTCGTATGTTGGGGTCGTGTGCGGTCGGAGGTGTCGTGTCCGGGCTCGGTTCGGTTGCGCTCACACTGGGCATGTGTGCCGCGCTTTAGGGGCTCCAGACTTGGGCACGATTCTAAAGTCCTCGTGTGAGTTTGCCCCTAATGTTTGAATCATTTAGAACGTTTAACTCGTCAGTTACGTCTGTGCAGCTCCTTATTGTGGCTGCAGAAGAATCGCACAGATGCGACTGTTTTGATTTCCACCTTCGCACGACGAAATATTTACTCATAAATGTGAGTGAAATGGGCGAAACTGTAGAGCCCTGAATGTCAGTCCTGTTTATTTGTCTGTTCTGCTCGAATCATGAGCCTCTCGGTTCGTGTTGGCATCTCTGAACTGGCCCACGAGTCCAAACTAAAACTCACAGTGAAGCGTCATCAGTTTTAATGTCTGAGGAACAGTCGACCTGAAGATCTGAGCTCATCTGATCCGAGTGTTCATATTTTTAAAAGGAAACTCAAAATGTCTCTTTTTATTTTAGCTTTTAATCTAAACTATTTTTACTTACATTAAATGATTATTATGGACCAGACTCACCTCTGAGGGGGGAGGCTGTTCCCCGCCGGGTCTGACAGCACGAACAGGAAGTGGTCGTTTGTCACATCGACATCGACAGGAAGTAAATAAACCACCGACTTCTGGTTTACGTCCCTCTGAGTGAAACGACTCTGAATGTACGAGCCTGAAACAGAGACCAGGACTGGACCAGGACCAGACCAGGACCGGACCAGGACCGGACCAGGACCGGACCACGACCGGACCACGACTGGACCACAACTGAACCAGGACCGGACCAGGACTGGACCAGGTCTAAACTTGGTCTAAGCCAGGTCTAAACCCAGTCTAACCCCGGGCTAAACTCGGTCTAACCCCGGTCTAAACTCGGTCTAACCCCGGTCTAACCCCGGTCTAACCCCTGTCCAACCCCGGTCTAAAGCCGGTCTAACCCCGGTCTAAACCCGGTCTAACCCCGGTCTAAACCCGGTCTAAACCCGGTCTAACCCCGGTCTAACCCCGGTCTAACCCCGGTCTAACCCCGGTCTAAAGCCGGTCTACACCCGGTCTAACCCCGGTCTAACCCCGGTCTAACCCCGGTCTAAAGCCGGTCTACACCCGGTCTAACCCCGGTCTCAACTCGGTCTAACCCCGGTCTAACCCCGGTCTAACCCCGGTCTAACCCCGGTCTAACCCCGGTCTAACCCCGGTCTAAACCCGGTCTAACCCCGGTCTAACCCCGGTCTAACCCCGGTCTAACCCCGGTCTAAACCCGGTCTAACCTCAGTCTAACCCCAGTCTAACCCCGGTCTAAACCCGGTCTAAAGCCAGTCTAACCCCGGTCTAACCCCGGTCTAAACTCGGTCTAACCCCTGTCTAACCCCGGTCTAACCCCGGTCTAACCCCGGTCTAACCCCGGTCTAACTCCGGTCTAACCCCGGTCTAAACCCGGTCTAAACTCGGTCTAACCCCAGTCTAACCCCGGTCTAACCCCAGTCTAACCCCGGTCTAAACCCGGTCTAAAGCCGGTCTAACCCCGGTCTAACCCCGGTCTAAACCCGGTCTAACCCCAGTCTAACCCCAGTCTAACCCCGGTCTAAACCCGGTCTAAAGCCAGTCTAACCCCGGTCTAACCCCGGTCTAAACTCGGTCTAACCCCTGTCTAACCCCGGTCTAACCCCGGTCTAACCCCGGTCTAACCCCGGTCTAACCCCGGTCTAACTCCGGTCTAACCCCGGTCTAAACCCGGTCTAAACTCGGTCTAACCCCAGTCTAACCCCGGTCTAACCCCGGTCTAAACCCGGTCTAACCCCAGTCTAACCCCAGTCTAACCCCGGTCTAACCCCGGTCTAACCCCGGTCTAACCCCGGTCTAACCCCGGTCTAACCCAGGCCGGGTCTCACCTGTCCGCAGGTTCTCCAGGTGTCCGTGCTGGGGGCCTGTGATGATGCTGTAGGTCAGGTCCTGGTCCTCAGAGTCTGGGTCTGAGGCCTGGAGGTGGGTCCGGTCCAGGACGATCCCGAAGCGTCCGGAGCCCAAATCCGAGACGGCCGAGGGCGAGAGTCTGGAGAGGAGCGAAGGCGGAGAGTCCGGACGCTCGATCTGCACCACACCACACAAGAAGAACTACTACTGCAGGTACTACTACTACACAGGTAGTACTACTACTGCAGGTACTACTACTACACAGGTAGTACTACTACTGCAGGTTCTAGTACCGAGCGCTGTGGTGACATCCCTCAGTTCACTTCTGTCTGATCTTAAACCTGAGGAGCTAATTTAGTCCAGTTTTAATCCAGTTTTAATCCAGTTTTGGTCCAGTTTCAGTCCAATTTTAGTCCAGTTTTAGTCTGGTTTTAGTCCAGTTTTAGTCCAGTTTTAGTCCAGTTTTAGTCCAGTTTCAGTCCAGTTTCAGTCCAGTTTTAGTCCAGTTTTAGTCCAGTCTTAGTCCAGTCTTAGTCCAGTTTCAGTCCGGTTTCAGTCCAGTTTTAGTCTGGTTTTAGTCCAGTTTTAGTCCAGTTTTAATCCAGTTTTAATCCAGTTTTGGTCCAGTTTCAGTCCAATTTTAGTCCAGTTTTAGTCCGGTTTTAGTCCAGTTTTAGTCCAGTTTCAGTCCAGTTTCAGTCCAGTTTTAGTCCAGTTTTAGTCCAGTCTTAGTCCAATTTCAGTCCAGTTTCAGTCCGATTTCAGTCCGATTTCAGTCCAGTTTTAGTCCAGTCTTAGTCCAGTTTCAGTCCAGTTTCAGTCCAGTTTTAGTCTAGTTAGTTGTGCTAACTCCTGTCCCGAGGTCGGCTAACGTGGCTAGCGCGGCTCCCCGGCTCCACAGCACACCGGCCAAAGGCTTCTGAATGTCCGCTCCCTCACGGGCCAGGGCCAGCTTATCCAGGACCTCCTCACGGACCTCCGGATGGACTGTTTGGCGCTGACGGAGACCTGGCAGCAGCCAAACGAATACACCGCTCTCAGCGAGGCCGATCCACGAGGGTTTGTTTACCAGGCCAGTCCACGAGGGTTTGTTTACCAGGCCGAATCGCGTGTGCCTGGCAGAGGGGGCGGGGTCGCGCTCATCTGGAGGGTGGTGCCTGTGAGCATCGCCTGCCTGCCACTCGTTCGAGACAACTGTCTGTCAGCTCTCTGGACCTGTCCCCACCATCATAGCCACAGTTTACCGACCACCAAAACAGCCCCACTCAAAACCCGCACCGTCTCATTCATTCACTCTGGCCCCTGGTACAGCCCGGCCCTCAGACACCTCGAAACACAAGGCCGCAGACTGGAGAGACTGTACAGGAAAACTGGACTGGACTGGACATACACAAAGACATGTTCACCTCACACATCCTCCATTACAAACAGTCCACATCCACGGCCAGATCCACATACTGCTCTAATGTAATCAGTCCACATGAAGGGAACTCAAAAACACTATTCTCACAAAACCCCCGGACTCACTTCCACCTCACTTCTATTCCTCCGATTTCTGCAATAACCTGGCTGCTTTCTTTACCACCGAAATTCAACTGATCCACCAGCAACTTAACCCCTCCGTTTCAAACCCGCCCGTTTCATCTTCCGTATCCCAAACCCACCTGCTTCCTTCTTTCACCCTGTCACCCAAATCTCCACTTTCATTCAGAACTCCAAATCCTCCACCTGTCAACTAGATCCTCTCCCTGCTGTCCTCATCAGAACCTCCATCCCTGCACTGTCCCCCTCATAACTGATATCATTCACTCCTCTCTCACCTCCGGTACTGTTCCCTCCGCCCTCAAAACTGCTGCCGTCGCTCCGATACTCAAAAAAACCCGGTTCTGATCCCTCTGACCCTCAATAACTTCCGCCCCATTTCAAACCTGCCCTTCATTTCCAAACTCCTTGAGAAAACTGTTGCTGCCCAACTCCACCCGTCTCTCCTCCGATAACATCTACGAACAGTTTCAGTCTGGCTCCTGTCCCCTCCACAGCTGAAACTGCCCTTCTGAACATCACTAACGACCTCCTCCTCTCTGCTGACTCTGGGTCACTCTCCATCCTCCTCCTGCCAGACCTCAGTGCAGCATTTGACCCCGTTTCACTCTCCGTCCTCCTCGACAGACTTTCCTCCACTGGCATCTCTGCTCCTCCCCTCTCCTGGTTCCACTCCTACCTCTCAGACCGCTCCCAGTTTATTCAGCTCAAGTCATTCACCTCACACCCTTTCCCTGTCAGGTCAGGTGTTCCTCAGGGTTCTGTCCTCGGTCCTCTGCTCTTTTTTCTCCCCCTCGGTTCCATCTTTAGAAAACACCACATTCACTTTCACTGTTACGCAGATGACACCAGCTCTACATCTCCAGTAAACCCGACTCCACCCTTCCACCCTCCTCCCCGTCAGACTGTCTCACAGAAATACAAACCTGCTTCACCTCAAACTTCCTCAAACTTAACGGCAACAAAACAGAACTCCTCCTCATCGGCACCAAATTCACCCTAAGCAAAATAAATCCTTTTTCCATATCCACCGACAGCTCCTCCCCCCTCAGGTAAAGAGTCTGAGTGTCGTCCTCCACAGCAGCACTTTCCTCCACCTCCCAGATCAACAACACACACACACCACACATACACACACACACACACACACACCACACATACACACACACACACACACACACCACACACACACACACCACACATACACACACACACACACACACACACACACACACACATACACACACACACTCACACACACACACACACACACACACACACACACACATACACTCACACACACACACTCACACACACATATACGCACACACACTCACACACACACACCACACATACACTCACACACACACACACACACTCACACACACACACCACACATACACTCACACACACATATACGCACACACACTCACACACACACACACACACACACACACACACACACACACACACACACACACACACACACACACCACACACACACACACACACACACACACACACACACACACACACACACGTACCCTGCAGCAGCTCCACTGGCTCCATCACACACCACATACACTACAAAATCATACTCCTCACATACAAAGCGATCCACAACCTGCTCCCTCTGCTCCTCCTCCTCCTCCTCCCTGCACCTCCCTGTCCCTCCTGCCCGCTCCCTCCTCCTCCTCCTCCTCCCTGCACCTCCCTGTCCCTCCTGCCCGCTCCCTCCTCCTCCTCCTCCTCCTCCCTGCACCTCCCTGTCCCTCCTGCCCACTCCCTCCTCCTCCTCCTCCTCCCTGCACCTCCCTGTCCCTCCTGCCCGCTCCCTCTGCTCCTCCTCCTCCTCCTCCTCCCTGCACCTCCCTGTCCCTCCTGCCCACTCCCTCCTCCTCCTCCTCCTCCCTGCACCTCCCTGTCCCTCCTGCCCGCTCCCTCTGCTCCTCCTCCTCCCTGCACCTCCCTGTCCCTCCTGCCCGCTCCCTCCTCCTCCTCCCTGCACCTCCCTGTCCCTCCTGCCCGCTCCCTCCTCCTCCTCCTCCTCCTCCCTGCACCTCCCTGTCCCTCCTGCCCGCTCCCTCCTCCTCCTCCCTGCACCTCCCTGTCCCTCCTGCCCGCTCCCTCTGCTCCTCCTCCTCCCTGCACCTCCCTGTCCCTCCTGCCCGCTCCCTCCTCCTCCTCCCTGCACCTCCCTGTCCCTCCTGCCCGCTCCCTCCTCCTCCTCCCTGCACCTCCCTGTCCCTCCTGCCCGCTCCCTCTGCTCCTCCTCCTCCCTGCACCTCCCTGTCCCTCCTGCCCGCTCCCTCCTCCTCCTCCCTGCACCTCCCTGTCCCTCCTGCCTGCTCCCTCCTCCTCCTCCCTGCACCTCCCTGTCCCTCCTGCCCGCTCCCTCCTCCTCCTCCCTGCACCTCCCTGTCCCTCCTGCCCATCTCGTCACTATAGGGAGCAGAGCCTTCAGCCGCTCCTCAGCTCTGGACCTCCCTCCCCCGTGACCTCCTTCACACACCTCCTCACTCTCACACTTCAGATCTAAACTCAAAACTCATGTGTTTAGAAAGGCCTGACCACTCTGACCATCACTGCACTGTCTTTTCATCTGGATTTGTTTTTTTAATGTATTTTTAATCTTTTTACACTGTTTTATCTGTATTGTACCATTTTAATGTATGGTGAAGGCGGCACCTGTATGGTGAAGGCGGCGGGCTCGGTGCTGATTCGTCCGTACAGGAGGAAGCCGCGGTTGGACTGGTCGGTGGGCAGGAAGTGGAACACGTCGATGGAAGCGCGAGTCTTGGTGTCGTGTCGGTACGAGACCCCGGCCTGGTCCAGGTCCCACTGCGAGAAGCGCCTGAGGAGAGGCCAGAGGACATCAGGACCAAAACAGTCTGAACAAGACCTAGACCAGGACTAGGGCAGGAGTACACCAGGACTAGAGCAGGACTGAACCAGGACTAGACTGGGCCTAGACCAGGACTAAACCAGGCCTAAACTAATTGAGACTAAAACAGTTTTGGACCTGGAGGCACAGATATACGTCCACATGGGAACAGAAAGGACAGTCCGACTGTTTAATGTGGAAAATCACAGATTGTGTTTTTAGTGTTTTTAGTGTTTTTGTGCCGCTCGACGACAGAAGAATCAGATTTAAATCAGAAGGTGGGGGTTCAGGTCCAGTCCACCAGAGGGCAGTGTAACCCTGTGCCTCTCAGAGTCACGTCTGCGCTGGAGGAAGCACAAGTGAAGTCAACATTTCAAACTATTATTTTAGTCTGAATTTTTCTAATAATTGCAGTGGGCGGCGATGGGGGATGGGGAAAAGCAGAAACCTTCTGGGCTCTAAAGGTTCAGTACGATGGAGGTCCACAGTCACCACCCACCCCGGCCTCACAAAATTCATATGAAGTCTGAATCAGCTCTGTGGAGGCTAAAGAACATTAAATGTGCTTTTCGGACTTCAAACCACCGTTATGGATATCATCATGTTACAGGTTCACTTTTGTCTCATTCCCAAACGCACTCACCTGTTGTTTTTTTGTTGGTTCTTGTCGTTTCTCGCACTGACCTGTTGTTTTTTTGTTGGTTCTTGTCGTTTCTCGCACTGACCTGTTGTTTTTTTGTTGGTTCTTGTCGTTTCTCGCACTGACCTGTTGTTTTTTTGTTGGTTCTTGTCGTTTCTCGCACTGACCTGTTGTTTTTTTGTTGGTTCTTGTCGTTTCTCGCAATGACCTGTTGTTTTTTTGTTGGTTCTTGTCGTTTCTCGCACTGACCTGTTGTTTTTTTGTTGGTTCTTGTCGTTTCTCGCACTGACCTGTTGTTTTTTTGTTGGTTCTTGTCGTTTCTCGCACTGACCTGTTGTTTTTTTGTTGGTTCTTGTCGTTTCTCGCACTCACCTGTTGTTTTTTTGTTGGTTCTTGTCGTTTCTCGCATTGACCTGTTGTTTTTTTGTTGGTTCTTGTCGTTTCTCGCACTGACCTGTTGTTTTTTTGTTGGTTCTTGTCGTTTCTCGCATTGACCTGTTGTTTTTTTGTTGGTTCTTGTCGTTTCTCGCACTCACCTGTTGTTTTTTTGTTGGTTCTTGTCGTTTCTCGCACTGACCTGTTGTTTTTTTGTTGGTTCTTGTCGTTTCTCGCACTGACCTGTTGTTTTTTGTTGGTTCTTGTCGTTTCTCGCACTGACCTGTTGTTTTTTTGTTGGTTCTTGTCGTTTCTCGCACTGACCTGTTGTTTTTTTGTTGGTTCTTGTCGTTTCTCGCACTGACCTGTTGTTTTTTTGTTGGTTCTTGTCGTTTCTCGCACTGACCTGTTGTTTTTTTGTTGGTTCTTGTCGTTTCTCGCACTGACCTGTTGTTTTTTTGTTGGTTCTTGTCGTTTCTCGCACTGACCTGTTGTTTTTTTGTTGGTTCTTGTCGTTTCTCGCACTGACCTGTTGTTTTTTTGTTGGTTCTTGTCGTTTCTCGCACTCACCTGTTGTTTTTTGTTGGTTCTTGTCGTTTCTCGCACTGACCTGTTGTTTTTTGTTGGTTCTTGTCGTTTCTCGCACTGACCTGTTGTTTTTTGTTGGTTCTTGTCGTTTCTCGCACTGACCTGTTGTTTTTTGTTGGTTCTTGTCGTTTCTCGCACTGACCTGTTGTTTTTTTGTTGGTTCTTGTCGTTTCTCGCACTGACCTGTTGTTTTTTTGTTGGTTCTTGTCGTTTCTCGCACTGACCTGTTGTTTTTTTGTTGGTTCTTGTCGTTTCTCGCACTGACCTGTTGTTTTTTGTTGGTTCTTGTCGTTTCTCGCACTGACCTGTTGTTTTTTGTTGGTTCTTGTCGTTTCTCGCACTGACCTGTTGTTTTTTGTTGGTTCTTGTCGTTTCTCGCACTGACCTGTTGTTTTTTTGTTGGTTCTTGTCGTTTCTCGCACTCACCTGTTGTTTTTTGTTGGTTCTTGTCGTTTCTCGCACTGACCTGTTGTTTTTGTCCAGTGGCGCTCCGTGCAGCAGGAGCCGGCCGTACCGGGGCATCTGGGTGATTTTGTAGGTGAGGTTGGCCACAGCAGTGTCAGGGTCGGTCAGGAGCAGGTGAGATCTGGTTATGATCCCGGTGGAACCCTCCAGGACCCGGAGTCCTGAGTTCTGGACCAGACTGGGCGGGATTCTGTCCATGTGGAGGATGTGAAACGACAGAGACCCGAGAACTGAAGAGACGCCGTTCGACACGACGAAACTGAGGAGACAAGAGAGAATTGAACCAGGACTAAAACAGGACTGAACCAGGACTAAACCAGGACTGAAACAGGACTAAACCAGGACTGAAACAGGACTAAACCAGGACTAAACCAGGACTGAAACAGGACTAAACCAGGACTAAAACAGGACTGAACCAGGACTAAAACAGGACTAAACCAGGACTAAACCAGGACTAAAACAGGACTGAACCAGGACTAAACCAGGACTGAACCAGGACTAAACCAGGACTAAACCAGGACTAAACCAGGACTGAACCAGGACTAAACCAGGACTAAACCAGGACTAAACCAGGACTGAACCAGGACTAAAACAGGACTGAACCCGGACTAAAACAGGACTAAACCAGGACTAAACCAGGACTGAACCAGGACTAAACCAGGACTAAACCAGGACTAAACCAGGACTGAACCAGGACTAAAACAGGACTAAAACAAGACTGAACCAGGACGAAACCAGGACTAAAACAGGACTAAACCAGGACTAAAACAGGACTAAACCAGGATTAAAACAGGACTAAACCAGGACTAAAACAGGACTGAACCAGGACTGAACCAGGACTGAACCAGGGCTAAAAGAGGACTAAAACAGGACTAAACCAGGACTAAACCAGGACTAAACCAGGACTGAACCAGGACGAAACCAGGACTAAAACAGGACTAAACCAGGACTAAAACAGGACTGAACCAGGACTAAAACAGGACTAAACCAGGACTAAAACAGGACTGAACCAGGACTAAAACAGGACTAAACCAGGACTAAACCAGGACTGAACCAGGACTAAACCAGGACTAAACCAGGACTAAACCAGGACTGAACCAGGACTAAAACAGGACTAAAACAAGACTGAACCAGGACGAAACCAGGACTAAAACAGGACTAAACCAGGACTAAAACAGGACTAAACCAGGATTAAAACAGGACTAAACCAGGACTAAAACAGGACTGAACCAGGACTGAACCAGGGCTAAAACAGGACTAAAACAGGACTAAACCAGGACTAAACCAGGACTAAACCAGGACTGAACCAGGACTAAAACAGGACTAAAACAGGACTGAACCAGGACTAAAACAGGACTAAACCAGGACTAAACCAGGACTAAAACAGGACTAAACCAGGACTAAACCAGGACTAAAACAGGACTAAACCAGGACTGAACCAGGACTAAAACAGGACTAAACCAGGACTAAAACAAGACTAAACCAGGACTGAACCAGGACTAAAACAGGACTAAACCAGGTCTAAAACAGGACTGAACTAGAACTGAACCAGGGCTAAACCAGGACTGAACGAGGACTGATCCAGGACTGAACCAGGACTAAAACAGGACTGAACCCGGACTAAAACAGGCCTAAACCAGGTCTAAAACAGGACTGAACAGGACTAAACTAGGACTGAACCAGAACTGAACCAGGGCTAAACCAGGACTGAACCAGGACTGATCCAGGACTGAACCGGGACGGAACCAGGACTGGATCAGGACTACACCAGGTGTCTGTGGTACTGACCTGAAGGAGTCGTGCGCCCCCTGGTGGCTGTTGTCGTGGGTGAAACACACCCTCTGGGCCGTCACGTCCAGTTGGGTGAAGTTCCTCAGTCGGACTCCAGGGGCGCTCACCAAACTCAGGGTCCCGAGCCGAGGACCGTCCTGGACCGTGTAGACCAGGTCCTGAGGAGGTCCAGAGTCCAGGGCCAGGAGATAGTCCGAGTTCAGGACCAGTCTCTCCCCCTCAATGATCCGGGCTGGACGGGTCCTGAGCTGCAGCGCGCCTGGGGTCAAAGGTCAGAGGACAGAGGGTTAAAGGAGAGAAGTCTGGTCCAAGTCCTGGTTTAGACCTGGTTTATTCCTGGTTCAGTCCTGGTTCAGACCTGGTTCAGTCCTGGTTTAGTCCTGGTTCAGTCCTGGTTTAGTCCTGGTTCAGACCTGGTTCAGTCCTGGTTTAGTCCTGGTTCAGACCTTGTTTAGTCCTGGTTTAGTCCTGGTTCAGACCTGGTTCAGTCCTGGTTTAGTCCTGGTTTAGTCCTGGTTCAGACCTGGTTCAGTCCTGGTTTAGTCCTGGTTCAGTCCTGGTTTAGTCCTGGTTCAGACCTGGTTCAGTCCTGGTTTAGTCCTGGTTCAGTCCTGGTTCAGACC
This sequence comes from Odontamblyopus rebecca, assembly GCA_030686955.1. Lineage (NCBI taxonomy): Eukaryota > Metazoa > Chordata > Actinopteri > Gobiiformes > Gobiidae > Odontamblyopus > Odontamblyopus rebecca. The sequence goes on along the minus strand of CM060660.1, from coordinate 40,634,550 downwards.
TGGTTCAGTCCTGGTTCAGACCTGGTTCAGTCCTGGTTTAGTCCTGGTTCAGTCCTGGTTTAGTCCTGGTTCAGTCTTGTTTCAGTCCTGGTTTAGTCCGGGTTTAGTCCTGGTTCAGTCCTGGTTTAGTCCTGGTTCAGTCCTGGTTTAGTCCTGGTTCAGACCTCTGTCCCTGGTCCTGATGGAGATGTGGAAGGTCTGTACTGGACTCTCGTTGGTTCGGTCGCTGAGGATGAACCTGAAGCTGTCATGACCTTTTGACCCTGGAGCGACCCCGGTGACCTCGGCGTGACCTCTGACCCGGTGCTTGTAGCGAATCCGGTTCATCTCGACGTCGGTCTGAGTGAAGTTCTGCCCCGGATACAGAACCGACCAATCAGAGCCGCTCTAGAGGAGACGAGAGGAAGCGGCAGATCAGGCGAAATAAAACCCAACATTTCACATTTAAAGTCTTTAATCTGACCTGCTGAAGTCGCCTCATCAAACTCAAACTGCAAAAACTCTGTCAGTCGTTTGTGTTTCGTTTGTGCTGCAGAAAGTTCAGTTTGTGATTCTGGTTCTTCAGATTTTCACAGTTTTATTTTGGTCGATGACGTCGTCCAGAACCTCAGAATGTGAAACAGCCTCAAAACAGGAAGAAAATGATGTCAAACGTTTGTATTTGGTTTGTGCTGTTTTGTGCTGTGACAGTTTCATTTGTGTGAGTTTATTTCTAAAATTCTTCATTATTATTTCTGTGGTAATTATAGGACGTCATTTCTGCTCAGCTGACGGAGACAAACTCCACAAAACTAAAGAAGAGAAACGACCTGAGGCTGAGGAAAAGTCAGGTCGTTTCTCTTCACTGGTTTTATGGAGTTTGTTTCACATTCTGAGGTTCTGGACGAGGTTCTGGACGACGTCATCGGCTCAAAGTAAAACTGCAAATATCTGAAGAACCAGAATGGCACAAACGAAACTTTTTGCAGCTGAAACGAACCACAAACGACTGACTCCATTTTGTGCGTTTTCGAGCATTTTTCTTCTTCCTGTGGGTCTGACCCCAGTTTGACCTGTAAAAGAATCGTTTTCTCCAAAACTAAAGAAGCACAAACTAAACTTTTTGCAGGTTTGAGTTTGATGGGGCGACTTCACGGAGGTTCTAAGTAAAGATGGAGGAACTGTGTCCGAATGTCTCTCAGCCCCTAAACCCTCTTCACTCCACAGGCCTGGACGCTTCAGTGACTCTGCAGAGCCTCATTCACACTCAGGCTGTTTCCCTTTAAGTGAACAGAACTCAGTCCTCTGCAACTGGACCAAAAAGTGACCCAACAGAAAAAGAACTGGTTTTGTGTTCACACTTCTCTCTTTTCCACCGTAACAAACCAGGTGCTGGTTCAGTGCTGGTGCTTCCTGACGATTATCCAAGAACCGGTTCGTTTTTCCACCAGCTGAGCCGGAGAAGAGCTCCGTCGCTGCACGAGCTCCTGTCCCAGCGACGCAACAGCTCCGATATGAACAACAGTGGAGGACGATTCTGCTGATGTTCATTTTACAAACGTTCTCGTCAATCCAAAGACGACACATACAGCTCTTCATCACTGCTCTGGGCAAAGAAAAGTAACTGTATCTGCGCAGCCTGGAGCTCCGCGGTGCCGCTCCACTGATGTGTTTCATGTAATAAATCCACTAAAGTCTCTCGAGCGGGAAACACGACGTCCAAGACGAGTGTTGGCGTCTGAATTCAAAGGCGTCACCATGAGCACGACTCTTATGGACGTGCGTCACTATAACCACACACCGAGCGTTCCACATCACCGGCTCTTGTTTCTGGAGCCTTTAGTTGGTTCTGAGTTGAACCGGTTCTTCGGGGCCAGTTCCAGGTTTATTTGTGTGGAAAAAGAAAGAACTGGTTCAAGATTTGGCGCTGGCTCCGAACCAGCACCAGAACTGTCCTGGTGGAAAAGGGGGAACTGTGAATTTATTACAAAGAGGATCGGTCCACTTGAGTCCAGGTATCGCAAAGTCTTTATTTCTTGTATTTGCATTTGCGTTTGGCATCGACCAGAACAACAACCACGAAACCAGGTCTAAACAAGGTCTAAACCAGGTCTAAACCAGGTCTAAACCAGATATAAACCAGGTCTAAACCAGGTGTAAACCAGGTCTAAACCAGGTCTAAACCAGGTGTAAACCAGGTCTAAACCAGGTCTAAATATGGTATAAAACCAGGACTAAAACAGGGCCGTGTCTCCTCCGTACAGCGCGGATCGTGAAGTGAAGTGTTCCGGTTGACGTAAATACATTTCCCTGTCCAATCAGAACCCTTCCCCACTCCAGACGCTGAGCGGAATTAAATAAATCCGATTTAACGTTTTCCATGTAAACCTTAATTTGGAATGAATATTTCCATATAGAATAGTGTGGACATTTGGACAGCACTAAAACAGGAATAGTGTGGACATTTGGACAGCACTAAAACAGGAATAGTGTGGACATTTGGACAGCACTAAAACAGGAATAGTGTGGACATTTGGACAGCACTAAAACAGGAATAGTGTGGACATTTGGACAGCAGTAAAACAGGAATAGTGTGGACATTTGGACAGCAGTAAAACAGGAATAGTGTGGACATTTGGACAGCAGTAAAACAGGAATAGTGTGGACATTTGGACAGCAGTAAAACAGGAATAGTGTGGACATTTGGACAGCAGTAAAACAGGAATAGTGTGGACATTTGGACAGCACTAAAAGGGGAATAATGTGGACATTCGGACACAGACGTGAAAGGCCCTAAAATGGCGTCCTGTGCAGTGTGTTACCTTCCTCTGCAGCGCCCCCTGTCTGGGGACTGTGCTCAGGATGTAGTAGACCTGGTTCAGGTCTGAGTCTTGGTCTTCGGCCTCCAGGACCACACAGGACAGGACCCTGGTCTCACCAGAGTCCACTTCAAGACCAGAGTTCCTAAAAGAGTCCACAGTCAGAACCAGAACTTTACACCTGATGCCCTTCCAGACACAAGAGCAGACAAAGGCCCAATATGACACAAAACTGACTCTGTGAGTGTTAAGTTCCTCCTCACACACAGAGCTGGAGTTGTGTTTGTTTCATTCACATGTTTGAGTCATTCTAATTATTAGTCTGTCTGCAAGAGTCATTTAAAACTTACAGTTAAAAGCCTCAGTTAAAGTGGGACAGTGTTTCATTGACTGATTGTGTTTAGCATCTACTTAGTTTGTGGAATGTATTAATATTTAGTATTTAATAGTGCATTGGACAGAATTTGAATGAACTGACTTGCAGTTAGTTATGAGTTATATCCATCTATCTCTACATCTGTCCATCTCTATTCTGCCCGACAGGTTTTATCCAGACAGAAGTATAATCAGCCGGGCTCCCAAAATGTGACACCTAACTGCTATAATAAAGAAAAATCTAAAACTGAGCTCAAAATGGACCTTTGACCCTTATACTCCGCCTTTGGCTCATGTGGCAAAAATAAGGAGTCGTGGAAAAGGCAAAAGCCTTTTGCCTTTGCACCAACAGGTCAGTGCTTTGCCACGTGACACAAAGGCAGAGCACAGGAACTGCCAAATATGGGTCAAAGGCCCATTTTGAGCTCAATATTTTTCACAATATTTATTCACATGATAAAAGAGGTCTCATGTAAGTGTATTTATGTATATACACATATACACTTATCTAATTTATTTTGATTTTTTTCACTTATTTATTTGTCCTGTGGCGTTTCAAAGTTTTGTTTTATTATGAAAATCTATAAATAAAAGGGGGAGGGAAAAGTACATGTCGGGTAGAGCTGTTTGGTGTCGACTGTGGAACATTTCAGGAGTGTGTGTTAAGTGTCTTCTGCGTTAGAAACCCCCCAGTGGAAACTCACGTCGCCATAAACATCACCACGACAGTGGGCACCGCCGATGGATCTGCACCTGCAGCAGAGGCCTTGAGCTCCCACTGGGCACCGCGACTAATGATAACCAGCTAATAATACGGAAGGTGGGATTACGCCACCATAATCTTGGTATAAGCAATTTCAAGTGTTTTCCACAGGTTTATAAGATCAGATCAGATCAGATCAGATCAGATATCCCCATGTGGGACAAATAAAGGAGATCTTATCTTTTCTTTTCTTATCTTATCTTTTCTTATCTTATCTTATCTTATCTTATCTTATCTTATCTTATCTTATCTTATCTTATAACCCTGTGGAAAACCTGAAATTGCTCGTTACCTGCTTGTTTCTATGGATCTGCCACTGCTCTGCCTGGAATGTTCCACAGTATGACATTAAACAAATCTACCTTACATCTTTCTATATATCATTTATCGATATCTATCTCTGTATAATATTATTTTTTGCCTTCTTGCGCTCACATCACCAAAGTTTAGTTCACAAAGCGCTCCTTTTCACAGGGGGATTTGGTAAACGAAGGTGGCGGTGGGGGGAGGGGCTGTGAACATCTGCAAACATCTGTCTCCTGTCCACACGCCACGCTCCACCGGGACACGGAACAAACACGGACAAAACACGGAGAAAACACGGCGCCGTCGCGGGAACTGTCTAACGGGGAGCAGCGGAGGGACCCCGGCGCGCCGCACACACGCCCAGCCGCAGAGAGGGGAGCTGGGGCGGGAGCGCTGCCAAAGCCCCCTGTCCTCCCGCGGCAGAGCGCCGGGGGGAGCGGGAGGGGGCTGGGGCGGACAGATGCCAGGGGCCCCTGTTCTTCCACTCCACAGACCCGATCCAGGCCGAGCCGAGCCAAACAAGGCCACACTCGAACCGTAAATGTTTAATCACACCGGGGATTCTCTGTGCTTAAAGTGAACAGAGGAGCGTGTGCTGCCTTCGAAGACAGAAAACACAACTTTACACTGTAATCCTGAAGAGGTTCCATGTTAGATCTGTGGAGAGGCGAGCCCGTTTATTAACTTTTAGAGCAGTAAAAACACAAATGAATGCTTTTGTTTGAATTTATTCTTCAGATGTTGGTGCGTTATCTCAGTAAATGGGTGTTTAGTCCTGGTTTAGTCTGACGTTAATCCTGGTTTAGTCCTGGTTTAGACTTTCTGGTTTAGTTTTGGTTTAGTCCTGGTGTAATCCTGGTTTAGTCCTGGTTTAGTTCCAGTTCAGTCCTGGTTTAGTCCTGTTTTAGTCTTGTTTTTGTCCTAATCACACTGGGGATTCTCTGTGCTTAAAGTGAAATCTGTGGAGAGTAGGGCCCGACCGATATATCGGTTGGTCAATATTATGAGCCAATATGGGCTCTTGGAAACATACCGGTTATTGGCCTAAATCTTGCTGTGGACATGTTTTCCCTTGTCCTAAAGCCCAGACTCTATATTCTGCCCATTTGTTTAAATTCAGAGGTCTTTATTAACAATATCTCTCAATAGGTAAAACTGCCCATTTAATCCAGTTCAGACAGATAAATGTCCTGATCTGTGGCGGGGCATCAGGGTTTATCTGAGGAGTCATTGGAGGAGCGCTGAATGTTGGAAATGTGTCGGTTTGAAGCTCGTTTTGGTTCTTTCTCATTGGTTAGCATTAGCTGCTGTAGCTCGCACACATAAACAGGCTGTTTTCTGTTAGCGGCTGTAAAGTGACTCTAGTGGCCGTATATATGTTACTGGACACACACTGATATGCAAATGAGCTGTGAACAGAGGTGTGAATTATCCGCATTTAGCAGACCATCATTACCGCGGCGCACACATTTACCGCTAAAGGCTAACAGCGGGAGTTTACTTACAGAACTTTCTTTACTGGCGAGAATATCGTACAAAAACATCATTAGGCCGAGCGACTCTTTAAATGTGACGTAAAGAGGCAGAAGAACAGGAAATGTCGCCTAAACAAACCGAGCCTAAGTCAAACCTGAGTTTTATAAACAACTGAAGATTTAGAGTGAAGAGATGAGCCTGTTTATTAACGTTTGGACCAGCGGTCGGCCCCTGAGGCTCTTTCCTCCTTCTGCTGTGGCTCCTGTGACTTTGGAAAATAAATCCTGAGTATTTAATTACGTTGTATTTTTATTTTAGTTTGTTTTTAAATGTAATTCTACATTTGTAGATAATGGTCTTGTAACATTCAAATAAAATGGGCGGAATCGTAAAGTGTGAAGCGGAATTCAAAATGTATTTAATTTTGCACAAAAATCGACCTGAATTCTTTAAAATATTTGAAAAAATGCCGCTTAAAACTGATAATCGATGCAGCAGACGTCTTTTTCTGGTTTTGCCAGGCTATAGGCCTACGTATGGGTACGCCAGGCTATAGGCCTACGTATGGGTGCGCCAGGCTATAGGCCTACGTATGGGTACGCCAGGCTATAGGCCTACGTATGGGTGCGCCAGGCTATAGGCCTACGTATGGGTGCGCCAGGCTATAGGCCTACGTATGGGTGCGCCAGGCTATAGGCCTACGTATGGGTGCGCCAGGCTATAGGCCTACGTATGGGTGCGCCAGGCCATAGGCCCACGTGTGGGTGCGCCAGGCTGCAGGCCCACGTATGGGTGCGCCAGGCCACAGGCCCACGTATGGGTGCGCCAGGCTAGAGGCCTACGCATGGGTTCGCCAGGCCATAGGCCTACGTATGGGTGCGCCAGGCTACAGGCCTACGTATGGGTGCGCCAGGCTATAGGCCTACGTATGGGTGCGCCAGGCTATAGGCCTACGTATGGGTGCGCCAGGCTATAGGCCTACGTATGGGTGCGCCAGGCTATAGGCCTACGTATGGGTGCGCCAGGCTATAGGCCTACGTATGGGTGTGTAACCAGGGTGGAAATCTGCTACTAAACATATTAAAATATACATTTCGGCATTTCTCTTTACGTGAGCGTCACCTGGGTTACGTAATGCTGCGCCCGCACGCACGTACATGCGTGACCGCGTTGACCCAATCGTAACGCTCGGAGCGCGTCTTACAAGCTGTTTGTGCGGCTCCTAATCAGAAGCGTGGGGAAGGAGCACGGGACAGCTGCTACAGAGACCAACCAGCGCAGGGGCTGAACGCGTTTGTGCGGTGTGTCAGAAACGGGAATTGGTGAGTCTGATTGTCTGTGTTGTTAGCATTAGCCACATTAGCCACTATCAATGCTTTTATTATGGACTGGCTATGTCACAACTAGCTTCCCTATGCTATTGTTTGGATTTAAATCTTAATGTGCTTTAAAGGTGCAATATCTGCAGTTTGCACTTTATTTTTATGCACCATAATATTATTATGTAATGAAACTATGATATTTATTCTATTTAATGTGTGTAGACCAATGCACTTTATTAATGAATGTTAAAATGAAAATGTATTCTGTCATTGTAAATAGAATACTATGTACGTGTACACTGGATGTTTACTAAAACATGGTCCTGTTTATACTGTACAGGTTCTCCGTTTGTGGAGATTTGATCTGATGGCGAGCTAAGAGTTTTGGCTGGGAGCCGGACATCTCCAGAGCGCCCCCTGCTGGTCTGGTAGGAGGCTCTGGCAGCCTTGTTCCCCCTCACTTTCTCGTTCATCCACATAAACACATTCACGAAGGCTTTAAGCCTAAGGACATTACTGACAAAAGGACATTTAAAACCTTATGGACATTGGGACATTTTTTCATTTTGTCCAGTCATCTCACTACACAGTGAAGTGTGAAGTATGTGAATGGTTGCCCCCCTTGGATGAACATTGGATTTTGTAATGTTTTGGGATGAATACTGTCAATGATTGATCAAAACCATTGTACCATTGTAACGACGTCAAAACTTTTTGGTTTTCATTCTGCAGATTGTAAATATCAAGGGTTCTCATGGGTGTTTGGTAATAATTTTCTTTTCTCACTATTAATACATGGTACCAACCGCACCTTAATTCCCCTGTGTCTGTGATTATTTACTGTACATTTCCTCCTAGAGTCGGACCAGTCTTCTGAATAGCCTGAATTACAAAAGTAACACTAACAGCCTATTAATTATCTAATTAACCTGCGTACCTGTTACATAAAGTGGCGAGCTAGCCAGGAGGATTTGGTACAGTAATTAACACACTTTTTGTTTTCAAATAACAGTCAGACTCACCAATATTTACCCTTAAGGTTGAAAATGGAGGTTTTTGAGGCGCTTACTATTAAAATTCCAAACGCAGTAATAGTAGATGGTGTTAGTAAAGATGACGCGGGAGAAGTGGGTCAGTTTCTAGAACGTTTTGGGCCAGTTAACAGAGCAGTTTTCGTTGATTTTCCAGAATCAGAATTTCATGGAATGTGGGTGGTTGAGTATGTGTCTGGGTCTGCTATACCTTTATTAGATCCGCTGCTACCGTATGCTTTTACGATGGGTGCAGGAAATCAATGTAGTATTAAAAACTTATCAAGAATTTACTCTACTAAAGTAGGAAGCTCAAAGACTAAGGCATACTTAGCTGACCTTAAACAAGTGGCTAAATTATCTGGAAAGGATTATGCTGAGGTACTGCAAGAAATGATGGGCCAGATCAGCGAGTCCATTGCCGAGCTTCGTTTCACTGATCCTGCTAAAATGGAGGCTGCAACTGAAGAGCCAGTAACAACGGATCTACCTAAAATGGCCGCCACCTCATCTCCTCTATTCAATGCAGTTCCCACACCCATTGCGAACCCAAAACGGTGCACTTCATCTGCTAACCTGTCTGCTGATGACCTGAATCCACCTGGGATTCAGAAATACGTTGTAGAGCACATTGTTAAGAATGAAGATGCTGCTATGCATGCGCGTTCAACTCACAGACTCCGTGTTTTCTCAGGAAGAGTGCCACGTCCACAACATGAAGTCGACTATGACACTTGGCGTTCCGGTGCTGATTTAATTATGAAAGATCCAGCCATCTCAGAAATTCACCGTTCACGTCTCATCCTGGACAGTCTACTCCCTCCTGCGGCTGACATTGTGAAACATCTGTGCCCTGATCTGTCAGCTGACGTCTACATCAAGCAGTTGGATTCGGCCTATGGTACGGTGCAAGACGGGGAGGAGTTGTACGCAAACTTTATGGACACTCTTCAAGATGCAGGAGAGAAGCCATCTATCTACCTGCAGCGACTACAGGTGGCACTTAACCTTGCAGTCAGAAGAGGAGGAGTCCCGGAAGGGGATGTGAATAAACACCTGCTGAATCAGTTTTGTAGAGGCTGCTGGGATAATACCCTCATTTCAGAACTTCAGCTTAAACAAAAGAAGTCCAAGCCACCGTCATTTCCTGAACTCCTGTGGCTGCTTAGGACTGAAGAAGATAGAGAGGCTGCAAAGATTCAACGAATGAAGCAGCACCTTGGAACTACAAAGCAAAAAGTTATTTCACAAGCTCAATTTGCATATGAGGAGAAGGAAGAAGAGAAGGGAATGTGTGCAGCATTGACTACGTTCACAAAGCAGCTCACTCAACAAATGGCTGCCATTCAGCAACAGTTATCTGCCCTGACCGCAATCCAGTCACAAGGCCAACAGCCCTGTGTTCCTAGATCCAGCCAAGCCACACTAAAGATAAAACAAAAGACTTCAGCCACTGCTGCTGCAAATCCAAAGCCCGGGTTCTGTTTCCGTTGTGGTGAAGATGGACACATAAAGCCTCAGTGTAACAACCCACCAAACTCCACTCTAGTCATCACAAAGAAAAAGCAATTTAATGACAAGAAACGAAGATGGCAGAAACAAGCTTCAAATTCTGAACAGTCAAACTAGATTCAGTTCCTGTTGGGGGACAAACAGGAGCTGCGTTGGACCCATCCTGTCCCGCAAAGAAGACTGTTCAGTGTGCAGAACTACAGCACCCCGGACCCAAGGCAATAGCCAAACTGCCTTGTGGGCTGGTGGGATCTCGCTGTACAGCGGAAGTGAAAATTGTAGGCCTCAACTGTCATTGCCTATTAGACACAGGGTCACAAGTGACCACTGTACCCGCATCATTTTTTAACCGCCATCTTCACGACCAACCAGTTAATTCGCTACATGACTTGTTGCAAATTGAGGGAGCAGCAGGCCAATCTGTCCCCTATCTAGGATACATTGATCTCACCGTGACATTTCCTAAAGATTTTCTGGGCAGAGACATCGAAGTTTCCACTCTGGCACTTGTAGTTCCTGATTCAAGGCTGGATACTCCATCTACTGTGCTGATTGGTATGAATACACTGGAGCCCCTGTACGAACAATATTTGAGCAGTGAAATTCCAGCATTCCAGTCCAGCACTCATGGTTACCGAGCCGTGTTAAAGACGCTGCAGCTGACACATCAACGGAGAGATTCCGGCAACGTGGGAGTAGTGCGACTTCTGAGCAAAGTCCCCGTGCGAGTTCCGGCCGGCCGCACTTTAGTCATCGAGGGATCCACCAGAACCACCTCTCCTGCGCTAAGCCAGTCCGTCCTGCTTCACCATCCTGCATCAGCCCTACCTGGGGGGTTGTGCGTCAGCAGCTGCTTGATCTCACTGCCGGCTCATGCACCATACAAGGTTCCGGTGATCATAACAAATGAGTCAGAACAAGATGTCTATATTCCACCGTTAAGTGTGATTGCAGAGCTCGAAACTTACCATTGCATCCTATCTGAGCATCATGTGACCAACTTTCCAGTTAAACCAACACAGTCCAACCTGAATCTTGATTTTGGCGATTCACCAATAACAGCAGAATGGAAGGCGAGAATCACCAACAAACTAAGTGCAATATCAGAAGTCTTTTCACACCATGACCTCGATTTTGGTTGTACCAGCCAAGTCAAGCATCACATCACTCTTCATGATGAGACCCCATTCAAACAGCGGGCACGGCCCATTCATCCGCACAACATTGCAGCTGTACGCAGACATCTTCGCGAGCTTCTGGAGGCTGGTGTGATCAGGGAGTCAACATCTCCATTCTCATCGCCTATTGTGGTCGTCAAGAAGAAAAATGGTGATGTAAGGCTATGTATTGATTATCGTAAACTCAACCTACAGACTATAAAAGATGCCTATGCTCTACCAAACCTGGAAGAATCCTTCGCCGCTCTCACTGGTTCCAAATGGTTTTCTGTACTTGATTTGAAGTCAGGATATTATCAGATTGAAATGAACGAGGCCGACAAGCCCAAGACCGCTTTCGTTACTCCTCTAGGCTTCTGGGAGTTTAACAGGATGCCTCAGGGAGTCACCAATGCACCCAGCACGTTTCAGAGGTTGATGGAGAGATGTATGGGCGACCTCCATCTTAAGGAGGTGTTGGTGTTCCTGGACGATCTCATTATATTCTCCGATACTCTGGAGGAACATGAAAGACGACTTCTCCATGTACTGAACCGGCTGAAGGAGTATGGGTTGAAGCTTTCTCCAGAAAAATGTAAATTCTTCCAGACTTCAGTTCGCTACCTGGGTCATATCGTGTCAGAGAGAGGAGTCGAAACAGACCCTGAAAAGATTGCTGCTATCAAATCCTGGTCAATTCCCACTAATCTTAAACGATTGCGATCTTTTCTTGGATTTGCGGGGTACTACCGCCGGTTTATTAAAGACTATGCTGTCATCGCAAAACCTCTCAATGATCTTACCCGTGGACACACGCCAGCTCGGAAGTCCCAGAGTTCCATCAAGTCACATTGCAGTCCAACTAAACCTTTCGGTGAACGATGGAGTCAGAGTTGTCAGCAAGCTTTTGATACACTCATCGAAAAGCTGTCAACTGCACCAGTTCTCGGGTTTGCTGATCCTGCTCTTCCCTACATTCTACACACCGACGCAAGCACAACTGGATTGGGTGCTGCATTATATCAAGAACAGGAAGGGAAGCTTCGAGCAATCGCTTTTGCCAGCCGTGGTCTTTCTCAAAGCGAGAGCAGATATCCAGCCCACAAACTGGAATTCCTAGCGCTTAAATGGAGTGTCACTGAGAAGTTTCAGGACTATCTATATGGAGCTGATTTCACTGTGGTGACCGATAGTAACCCGCTGACCTATGTCCTGACTACTGCCAAGCTGGATGCCACTGGTCACCGTTGGTTAGCTGCCCTCTCCACCTATTCCTTTAAGCTGCTGTACAGGGCTGGAAAGCACAATCGTGATGCTGATGCGCTCTCTCGTCAACCTCACACCATGTCTGAAGATTTGCCTAAAGATAAAGAACTGATAGAGCAATTTATGTCTCACCGTCTTGCTGACGCCGATGTCCTTGCCCCTGACATTGTTGAAGCAATTTGTCAGAGTCAGCTGGTCAAAGCCTCTCAGCCAGTTGATTCTGAACAGCATTGCAGGACCCTGATTGAATCTCTCTCCAACAATGCTGGTGCTGTTCCTGAAAGTTATATTGTTGAAAATCACTTACCTGTTGTTCCGGCTCTGTCTCACTCCAGTTTGCAAGAAAAACAGAGAGAAGATCCAAGCATCAGAGAGCTGATTCATCAGTTTGAGACCGGAGAAAAGGTTCCGCCAACTTCAAAAGCAGAGCTGCCCGAGCTCCCTCTGCTATTGAGAGAATGGCCAAAGTTGGAGCTGATAGATGGTATTCTATACCGCAAGCGTCAAGACAATGACATCTTGTCCCACCAGCTTGTCCTTCCTGGGAAACTCCGGCCTTTTGCTCTCAAGTGTCTCCATGATGATATGGGCCACCTTGGAATCGATCGCACCCTTGACCTTGTCCGTGCCCGGTTCTACTGGCCCAGAATGGCGTTTGATGTGGAGCAAAAGATTAAGACGTGTGGCCGCTGCGTCCGGAGGAAATCTCTGCCAGAAAAGAGTGCGCCGCTTGTCAATATCACCACTTCACGTCCACTCGAGTTACTTTGTATGGATTTTCTGTGCCTTGAGCCGGACTCAAGTAACACCAGAGACATTCTTGTTCTAACTGACCACTTTACCAAATTTGCCGTGGCCATCCCAACGTCAAATCAAAAAGCAAGAACAGTGGCCAAGTGTTTGTGGGACAATTTCATTGTTTACTATGGACTTCCTGAACGTATCCACACTGATCAGGGACGAGATTTTGAGTCAAAGTTGATTAAAGAGTTGTGTGAAGTCGCCGGAATTCAGAAGAGTCGGACAACCCCATATCATCCCAGAGGCAATCCAGTGGAGCGATTTAATCGGACACTGTTGAGTATGCTTGGAACACTGGATGAGAAACAAAAATCTAAATGGAAAGATTACGTGAAACCATTAGTTCATGCATATAACTGTACTAAAAATGATGTTACTGGTTATCCACCGTATGAATTAATGTTCGGACGAACTCCACGTCTTCCTGTCGACATGGCTTTCGGTTTGCCACTGCAGGGATCAAAGCACAAGAATCATTCACAGTATGTGCAACATTTGAAATCACGCCTGGAAGAGAGCTTTAAAATTGCTTCAGAAAATGCTCTAAAAGCAGCAGAACGAAACAAAACACGCTTCGACCAGCGCATAATACCAGCAGCATTGGAAGCAGGAGACAGAGTCCTTGTGAGAAACGTACGACTAAGAGGAAAACACAAACTTTCTGACAAGTGGGAACGTGACATCTTTGTGGTGGTTAGCAGGGCTGGTGAACTCCCAGTATACAAAGTGAAACCAGAGAACAGAGATGGACCTCTGCGTACACTCCATAGAGATCTCCTCCTCCCATGTGGGTTTCTTCCAGCCAGTGAAGACATTGAAACACCTTGTGAACGAACTTCTGCTGCTAGGCCCTGTACACGGCATTCCAATCCTGATCTCAATGATTCCACAGACCGTTACGCTCTTGATGAGGAGTTTGAAACTGTCATCCCACTCCATGTTAACTCTCCTGCAGTTCAGTTCACAGTGGAGAAAGAATATCCAGTCCCTGTCACCTCATTTCGTGAAGAGAGCAGTCCTCCAACTCAGTCTTCTGTGAGTCCTGTTATTTCAGAAGTGGTATCTGAAGTTGAATCCAGTGTGGAAGAGAATATATCTGTGGAGACGAGCAATGAAAACTTACCTGAAAACCTACCTGCCGACTCACCAGTACACTTACCTGAAGCTGAAGATGCACCTACCGTGATTCCAGTGGATGAAGATCTACCTGATGAACTAATCCATCCAGTTGATGTTGAGCCATTTAATGCCACTGACATAGCTGACAATGACCCTATTCCTAGGCGTTCAACTCGGCAAAGGTTACCTCCTGATCGACTGCAATATACCGCTCTAGGTAAACCTCTCGTTTCCGTAGTGCAAACGTTACTACACAGTTTATCTGACGTTCTAGGTGTCTCAGTCTCCTCCGATCCTAGTCTACCGTCTGTTCAAGTTATTTAGTTTGTGCATGCAACGGGACGTGCATGGTCTAAGGCGGGGAGGGTGTAACCAGGGTGGAAATCTGCTACTAAACATATTAAAATATACATTTCGGCATTTCTCTTTACGTGAGCGTCACCTGGGTTACGTAATGCTGCGCCCGCACGCACGTACATGCGTGACCGCGTTGACCCAATCGTAACGCTCGGAGCGCGTCTTACAAGCTGTTTGTGCGGCTCCTAATCAGAAGCGTGGGGAAGGAGCACGGGACAGCTGCTACAGAGACCAACCAGCGCAGGGGCTGAACGCGTTTGATCGTGCGGTGTGTCAGAAACGGGAATTGGTGAGTCTGATTGTCTGTGTTGTTAGCATTAGCCACATTAGCCACTATCAATGCTTTTATTATGGACTGGCTATGTCACAACTAGCTTCCCTATGCTATTGTTTGGATTTAAATCTTAATGTGCTTTAAAGGTGCAATATCTGCAGTTTGCACTTTATTTTTATGCACCATAATATTATTATGTAATGAAACTATGATATTTATTCTATTTAATGTGTGTAGACCAATGCACTTTATTAATGAATGTTAAAATGAAAATGTATTCTGTCATTGTAAATAGAATACTATGTACGTGTACACTGGATGTTTACTAAAACATGGTCCTGTTTATACTGTACAGGCCAGGTTCTCCGTTTGTGGAGATTTGATCTGATGGCGAGCTAAGAGTTTTGGCTGGGAGCCGGACATCTCCAGAGCGCCCCCTGCTGGTCTGGTAGGAGGCTCTGGCAGCCTTGTTCCCCCTCACTTTCTTGTTCAACCACATAAACACATTCACGAAGGCTTAAGCCTAAGGACATTACTGACAAAAGGACATTTAAAACCTTATGGACATTGGGACATTTTTTCATTTTGTCCAGTCATCTCACTACACAGTGAAGTGTGAAGTATGTGAACGGTTGCCCCCCTTGGATGAACATTGGATTTTGTAATGTTTTGGGATGAATACTGTCAATGATTGATCAAAACCATTGTACCATTGTAACGACGTCAAAACTTTTTGGTTTTCATTCTGCAGATTGTAAATATCAAGGGTTCTCATGGGTGTTTGGTAATAATTTTCTTTTCTCACTATTAATACATGGTACCAACCGCACCTTAATTCCCCTGTGTCTGTGATTATTTACTGTACATTTCCTCCTAGAGTCGGACCAGTCTTCTGAATAGCCTGAATTACAAAAGTAACACTAACAGCCTATTAATTATCTAATTAACCTGCGTACCTGTTACAGGTGCGCCAGGCTATAGGCCTACGTATGGGTACGCCAGGCTATAGGCCTACGTATGGGTGCGCCAGGCTATAGGCCTACGTATGGGTGCGCCAGGCTATAGGCCTACGTATGGGTGCGCCAGGCTATAGGCCTACGTATGGGTGCGCCAGGCTATAGGCCTACGTATGGGTGCGCCAGGCTATAGGCCTACGTATGGGTGCGCCAGGCCATAGGCCCACGTATGGGTGCGCCAGGCCATAGGCCCACGTATGGGCACGCCAGGCTGCAGGCCCACGTGTGGGTGCGCCAGGCTGCAGGCCCACGTGTGGGTGCGCCAGGCCACAGGCCCACGTATGGGTGCGCCAGGCCACAGGCCCACGTATGGGTGCGCCAGGCCACAGGCCCACGTATGGGTGCGCCAGGCCATAGGCCCACGTATGGGTGCGCCCAGGCCATAGGCCCACGTATGGGTGCGCCAGGCCACAGGCCCACGTGTGGGTGCGCCAGGCTGCAGGCCCACGTATGGGTGCGCCAGGCTGCAGGCCCACGTATGGGTGCGCCAGGCTGCAGGCCCACGTATGGGTGCGCCAGGCCACAGGCCCACGTGTGGGTGCGCCAGGCCACAGGCCCACGTATGGGTGCGCCAGGCCACAGGCCCACGTATGGGTGCGCCAGGCCACAGGCCCACGTGTGGGTGCGCCAGGCCACAGGCCCACGTATGGGTGCGCCAGGCCATAGGCCCACGTATGGGTGCGCCAGGCCATAGGCCCACGTATGGGTGCGCCAGGCCATAGGCCCACGTGTGGGTGCGCCAGGCCATAGGCCCACGTATGGGTGCACGCCAGGCCATAGGCCCACGTATGGGTGCGCCAGGCCATAGGCTCACGTATGGGTGCGCCAGGCTATAGGCCCACGTATGGGTGCGCCAGGCTATAGGCCTACGTATGGGTGCGCCAGGCTATAGGCCTACGTATGGGTGCGCCAGGCTATAGGCCTACGTATGGGTACGCCAGGCTATAGGCCTACGTATGGGTGCGCCAGGCTATAGGCCTACGTATGGGTGCACCAGGCTATAGGCCTACGTATGGGTACGCCAGGCTATAGGCCTACGTATGGGTGCGCCAGGCTATAGGCCTACGTATGGGTGCGCCGCACTCACCGCACCTCAAATGATGGACAAATCCAAGAAAAAAAACCTTTAATGCCACGTGGACAGATTCACTCACGCTCCAGCACACGGGACAACACGATGACTCAAATAGACATGTGTTTAATGCAGCTTTGCGCACGTTTGTTTCCGTTTTAGAAAAACAAAACTAAAACCTCACGGCTCATTTGCATAAACTGCACTGAAAACAGCTCCGTGCTGATGGATTATTTGTGTTGTGTTTTCACTGATCTCATAAATGTGACTCTAGTCTTTTAGGTTAATAAACCATCTGCAGTGTGATCCTCATTTTAGGGTTTTGTGGCTCCGGGTGGTTTTTCCGGACGCTCCAAACGGCTCTTCGAGGTCCGGCCCTGGTTTACAGCAACACCAGGAACGAAATGAATACTTTTGTTTGAATTTATTCTTCAGGTTGTGTTTTATCTCAGTCGTATCTAACAGAGCTGGACCTGATTTTTACTGTGTTTAAAAGGAGAAAAAGACGCCTGAAGAGCAGCGGAAATGTCCCGCAGTGGGGCTTTACTGTCAGACGCTCAGTTCACAGGCTGCGTTATAATATTTGTGCATGAAAGATTTAAGTGCGGCAGGTTTTGGGCGTGGGCTGGTTTCCGTGGGTAACTGACCGTGAGTCCGGCGACATGTGGCTCTGCTGCTTCACTGACTCAGGACAACGCCTCATTTACTCCGGATTAGAACCACAGACGCTTTGCTCAAGGGCCCAGGGCAGCAGCCGCCTGACCCACACCCACTGTCACCGGGCTGGACCAGGACTGGACCAGGACTGGACCAGGACTGGACCAGGGCTGGACCAGGACTGGACCAGGACTGGACCAGGGCTGGACCAGGGCTGGACCAGGGCTGGACCAGGGCTGGACCAGGACTGGACTAAAACAGGACTAAATACAGGACTAAAACCAGGATTAAACCAGGACTAAAACAGGACTAAAACCAGGACTAAACCAGGACTAAACCAGGACTAAATCAGGACTAAATCAGGACTAAACCAGGACTAAACCAGGACTAAAGCAGGACTAAAACCAGGACTAAACCAGGACTAAACCAGGACTAAAGCAGGACTAAAACCAGGACTGGACCAGGACTGGACCAGGACTAAAACAGGACTAAAAACAGGACTAAAACCAGGACTAAACCAGGACTAATCCAGGACTAAAACCAGGACTGAACCAGGACTGAACCAGAACTAAACCAGGACTACACCAGGACTAAAACAGGACTAAACCAGGACTAAAACAGGACTAAACCAGGCCTGAACCAGAACTAAACCAGGACTAAACCAGAAGGACTAAACCAGGACTAAAACCAAGACTAAAACCAGGGCAAAACCAGGACTAACATCAAACTAAACCAGTACCAGGACTTACCCAGGACTAAACACCCATTTACTGTCCGATCGAGGAGCGCGGGAGGGCATCTGGCTCACCTGAGGAGCGCGGGAGGGCATCTGGCTCACCTGAGGAGCGCGGGAGGGCATCTGGCTCACCTGAGGAGCGCGGGAGGGCATCTGGCTCACCTGAGGAGCGCGGGCGTCTGGTCGTCCACGGGGAGGATGGTGATGAAGGCCGAGCCCAGAACCGAGTGTTTCCCATCGGACAAACGCAGCTCCACAGAGTCCAGAAGAGTCTCAGACCCGTCGTGGACATAGACCAGCCTCAGACCTGACAGAGACCAGGACTAGACCAGGACTGGACCAGGACTGGACCAGGACCCATGGAGTCCAAATCGAGACCGTCTTTGACATTTTCTACATTTATTTGTCTTTTACAGTTTTTTGTCACATTTATATCAGTGTTTTTATAAATCTTTGTCCATTTGCTCTGATTAATGTTCACTCTAATGTTGCACTAAACACTCTGTGCCCTTTTGTTGACCTCACCCACAGTTTCAGAACCTCTTCTTGAAGAGAACTTCCACTGGTGCTTTACACCAAACTGCAGAACGTGAGTAGGACCTGAAACCTGTTTTCAAGTTCCAAACTGGAGTTCGACTGTGTCACAGGTTTTACTGTGGGATTTACCTGAGCACATTCACCAAACGGATTTATTTGGCATTTTATGAGGCAAACGTCAGCCACATATCACGGTAGGTCTGTGCTGTAGGTCTGTACTGTAGGTCTGTACTGTAGGTCTGTTCTGTACTGTAGGTCTGTGCTGTACTGTAGGTCTGTACTGTAGGTCTGTGCTGTAGGTCTGTGCTGTACTGTAGGTCTGTGCTGTAGGTCTGTTCTGCAGGTCTGTTCTGTACTGTAGGTCTGTGCTGTAGGTCTGTTCTGTAAGTCTGTTCTGTACTGTAGGTCGGTACTGTACTGTAGGTCTGTTCTGTACTGTAGGTCTGTGCTGTAGGTCTGTTCTGTACTGTAGGTCTGTGCTGTACTGTAGGTCTGTGCTGTACTGTAGGTCTGTGCTGTACTGTAGGTCTGTGCTGTAGGTCTGTTCTGTACTGTAGGTCTGTGCTGTACTGTAGGTCTGTACTGTACTGTAGGCCTGTGCTGTAGGTCTGTTCTGTAGGTCTGTGCTGTAGGTCTGTGCTGTAGGTCTGTTCTGTACTGTAGGTCTGTTCTGTACTGTAGGTCTGTGCTGTAGGTCTGTTCTGTACTGTAGGTCTGTTCTGTTCTGTAGGTCTGTGCTGTAGGTCTGTTCTGTACTGTAGGTCTGTTCTGTACTGTAAGTCTGTGCTGTACTGTAGGTCTGTGCTGTACTGTAGGTCTGTACTGTAGGTCTGTGCTGTACTGTAGGTCTGTGCTGTGCTGTAGGTCTGTACTGTAGGTCTTTTCTGTAGGTTTGTTCTGTACTGTAGGTCTGTTCTGTACTGTAGGTCTGTTCTGTACTGTAGGTCTGTACTGTAGGTCTTTTCTGTAGGTTTGGTCTGTACTGTAGGTCTGTTCTGTACTGTAGGTCTGTGCTGTGCTGTAGGTCTGTACTGTAGGTCTTTTCTGTAGGTTTGTTCTGTACTGTAGGTCTGTTCTGTACTGTAGGTCTGTGCTGTGCTGTAGGTCTGTACTGTAGGTCTTTTCTGTAGGTTTGTTCTATACTGTAGGTCTGTTCTGTACTGTAGGTCTGTTCTGTATTGTAGGTCTGTGCTGTAGGTCTGTGCTGTGCTGTAGGCCTGTGCTGTAGGTCTACCCCAGGTCTAAACCAGGTTTAAACCAGGTCTACCCCAGGCCTACCCCAGGTCTACCCCCGGCCTACCCCAGGCCTACCCCAGGTCTACCCCAGGCCTACCCCCGGCCTACCCCAGGCCTACCCCAGGCCTACCCCAGGCCTACCTTGCCGGAGCTCCTGCAGGGTGAACTGGTCCACGCTCAGTGCTGCCCCCTGCTGTCTGTACAGGGCGTTGAGGAGGCGTCCGTGCTGTGGGGGGCGCCGCACGCTGAAGGTCAAAACGTCCAGCGGAGAATCAAGATCTGAGGCGTCCAACAGCACCGGAGACAAGTCCTGAAGTCCCCCCTCCTCCACCTGAACCAGGACCAGGACTAAGACCGAACCAGGACCAGGACCAGGACCAGACTGAACCAGGACCAGGACTAAGACCGAACCAAGACCAGGACCAGGACTAAGACTGAACCAAGACCAGGACCAGGACTAAGACTGAACCAGGACCAGAACCAGGACCAGGACCAGGACTAAGACTGAACCAGGACCAGGACTGTACCAGACTGAACCAGGACCAGACTGAACCAGACTGAACCAGGACCAGACTGAACCAGGACCAGGACTAAGACCGAACCAAGACCAGGACTGGACCAGGACCAGACTGAACCAGGACCAGGACTAAGACTGAACCAGGACCAGGACTAAGACCGAACCAAGACCAGGACCAGGACCAGGACTAAGACTGAACCAAGACCAGGACCAGGACTAAGACTGTACCAGGACTAGACTAAGGCCCATTACTGTCTGAGCCCTTCCCGTAGAAAACAGCCGGAGCCACAAAACCCTTTGACTCTAAAACAGTGAATATGATTTACCTGTGTCGTCTGTACAGAAGACGATCGTGTTTATAGATCAGTGACAGGCGACAGAGAATATTCTGAGTCCATTCATATGAACTGCACACGTATGAGCGTCGAGATTAACCTAGAACACGAGCGTCAGGACTAACCCAGGACTAACCCAGGACTAACCCAGGACTAACCCAGGACTAACCCAGGACTAACCCAGGACTAAACTAGGACTAACCCAGGACTAAATCAGGACTAACCCAGGACTAAACTAGGACTAACCCAGGACTAACCCAGGACTAACCCAGGATTAAACCAGGACTAACTCAGGACTAAATCAGGACTATCCCCGGACTAACCCAGGACTAACCCAGGACTAACTCAGGACTAAATCAGGACTAACCCCGGACTAACCCTGGACTAACCCAGGAATAACCCAGGACTAACTCAGGACTAAATCAGGACTAACCCAGGACTAACCCAGGCCTATCTCTGGTTCTTACGGTGAAGTTGTTGAGGCTCAGGACCGGTGGCTCGTCATTGGTCGGGTTGATGATGATGTAGACGGGTGAGGGGGCGGAGCTGTGTGGCCCGTCGCTCACGGATATGGTCATGTGATCGGCGCGTGGCTCGGCGCCGCGGTGCACAGACTGGACGTAGTTTATAAAGCCGCCGCTCAGGTCGGTCAGAGTGAAGGATTCTGGGAACAGGGGACATTTAGGAGGCAGAATGAGCCAGATGCCCTCCCTCCGGCTCTGACCCGTACTGACCCACGGGGACGCCGGCGCGGCTCTTCTCCGATCCAGCAGAGGGCAGCGTGTTCTCGAGGAAGCCGTGCAGGGGCGGAGTCAGCAGGTGGAAGGTGATGTCATCAGGGGGCGTGTCCAGGTCTGTGGCCCCCAGGACCCCCCCACAGAGGCACCCGAAGGACCCCTCATCCACCGAGAGCAGAGACGGGCCTGGAGGAGCAGAGACGGGACCAGGACTGAACCAGGACTGGACCAGGACTGGACCAGGACTGGACCAGGACTGAACCAGGACTAAACCAGGACCGGACCAGGACTGGACCAGGACTGGACCAGGACTAAACCAGGACTGGACCAGGACTAAACCAGGACTGGACCAGGACTGAACCAGGACTAAACCAGGACCGGACCAGGACTGAACCAGGACTGGACCAGGACTAAACCAGGACTTGACCAGGACTGGACCAGGACTAAACCAGGACTGGACCAGGACTGGACCAGGACTGGACCAGGACTAAACCAGGACTGGACCAGGACTAAACCAGGACCGGACCAGGACTGGACCAGGACTAAACCAGAACTGGACCAGGACTGCACCAGGACTAAACCAGGACTGGACCAGGACTAAACCAGGACCGGACCAGGACCGGACCAGGACCGGACCAGAACCGGACCAGGACTAAACCAGGACTAAACCAGGACTGGACCAGGACTGGACCAGGACTAAACCAGGACCGGACCAGGACCGGACCAGGACCGGACCAGGACCAAACCAGGACTAAACTAGGGCCGGACCAGGACTGAACCAGGACTGAAACAGGACTGAAACAGGACTGGACCAGGACTGGACCAGGACTGGACCAGGACTGAAACAGGACTGGACCGGGACTGGACCGGGACTGAACCAGGACTGGACCAGGACTGAAACGGGACTGAACCAGGACTGGACCGGGACTGAAACAGGACTGAAACAGGACTGGACCGGGACTGGACCGGGACTGGACCAGGACTGAAACAGGACTGAAACAGGACTGAACCGGGACTGAAACAGGACTGGACCAGGACTGTTCACATCAGTCCAACAGTTCACTCGTTCACTAAAGTTAGGTGCGTTTCACATTCTTGGACATTACCTGATGTTGGACACTAACTGATGTTGGACACTAACTGATGTTGGACACTAACTGATGTTGGACACTAACTGATGTTGGACACTAACTGATGTTGGACACTAACTGATCTTGGACACTAACTGATGTTGGACACTAACTGATGTTGGACACTAACTGATGTTGGACACTAACTGATGTTGGACACTAACTGATGTTGGACACTAACTGATGTTGGACACTAACTGATCTTGGACACTAACTGATGTTGGACACTAACTGATGTTGGACACTAACTGATGTTGGACACTAATTGATCTTGGACACTACCTGATCTTGGACACTAACTGATGTTGGACACTAACTGATGTTGGACACTAACTGATGTTGGACACTAACTGATGTTGGACACTACCTGATGTTGGACACTAACTGATGTTGGACACTAACTGATCTTGGACACTAACTGATCTTGGACACTAACTGATCTTGGACACTAACTGATGTTGGACACTAACTGATCTTGGACACTAACTGATGTTGGACACTAACTGATGTTGGACACTAACTGATGTTGGACACTAACTGATCTTGGACACTAACTGATGTTGGACACTAACTGATGTTGGACACTAACTGATGTTGGACACTAACTGATCTTGGACACTAACTGATGTTGGACACTAACTGATGTTGGACACTAACTGATGTTGGACACTAATTGATCTTGGACACTACCTGATCTTGGACACTAACTGATCTTGGACACTAACTGATGTTGGACACTAACTGATGTTGGACACTAACTGATCTTGGACACTAACTGATGTTGGACACTAACTGATGTTGGACACTAACTGATGTTGGACACTAACTGATGTTGGACACTAACTGATGTTGGACACTAACTGATGTTGGACACTAACTGATGTTGGACACTAACTGATGTTGGACACTAACTGATGTTGGACACTAACTGATGTTGGACACTAATTGATCTTGGACACTACCTGATCTTGGACACTAACTGATGTTGGACACTAACTGATGTTGGACACTAACTGATGTTGGACACTAACTGATGTTGGACACTAACTGATCTTGGACACTAACTGATCTTGGACACTAACTGATCTTGGACACTAACTGATGTTGGACACTAACTGATGTTGGACACTAACTGATGTTGGACACTAACTGATCTTGGACACTAACTGATGTTGGACACTAACTGATGTTGGACACTAACTGATGTTGGACACTAACTGATCTTGGACACTAACTGATGTTGGACACTAACTGATCTTGGACACTAACTGATCTTGGACACTAACTGATGTTGGACACTAACTGATCTTGGACACTAACTGATGTTGGACACTACCTGATCTTGGACACTAACTGATGTTGGACACTAACTGATGTTGGACACTAACTGATGTTGGACACTAACTGATCTTGGACACTAACTGATCTTGGACACTAACTGATGTTGGACACTACCTGATCTTGGACACTAACTGATGTTGGACACTAACTGATCTTGGACACTAACTGATGTTGGACACTAACTGATCTTGGACACTAACTGATGTTGGACACTAACTGATCTTGGACACTAACTGATGTTGGACACTAACTGATCTTGGACACTAACTGATGTTGGACACTACCTGATGTTGGACACTAACTGATGTTGGACACTAACTGATCTTGGACACTAACTGATGTTGGACACTAACTGATGTTGGACACTAACTGATCTTGGACACTAACTGATGTTGGACACTAACTGATGTTGGACACTAACTGATCTTGGACACTAACTGATGTTGGACACTAACTGATCTTGGACACTAACTGATGTTGGACACTAACTGATGTTGGACACTAACTGATCTTGGACACTAACTGATGTTGGACACTAACTGATGTTGGACACTAACTGATGTTGGACACTAACTGATGTTGGACACTAACTGATCTTGGACACTAACTGATGTTGGACACTAACTGATGTTGGACACTAACTGATGTTGGACACTAACTGATGTTGGACACTAACTGATGTTGGACACTAACTGATGTTGGACACTAACTGATGTTGGACACTAACTGATGTTGGACACTAACTGATCTTGGACACTAACTGATGTTGGACACTAACTGATGTTGGACACTAACTGATGTTGGACACTAACTGATCTTGGACACTAACTGATGTTGGACACTAACTGATGTTGGACACTAACTGATGTTGGACACTAACTGATCTTGGACACTAACTGATCTTGGACACTAACTGATGTTGGAGACTAACTGATCTTGGACACTAACTGATCATCCTGCGCATGTGCCGACTATGGTGGCAGCAGTCCCAGTAGCTCTTGTGTTTGTCCTTTCTGATTGTTTGTTTCTTTGATTGTGTGGTTAATGTAAGGTGACAGTTAATGATGTGTTGGTTTAAGTACACAAGAGAGGAGCTCCTTCGACTACGTCGTAAATCCTGCAGGATTAAACATTTGATCCCGTCAGAGATAAAGAAACCTTTTCAAGGACGTGGAGCGGGAGTGCGGCTGAAAACAAGGAAGTGGAGACATGAGCCGTTCATTCCCTCTGTTATGATGGGGAATGTGAACTCTCTCTTCAACGAATGTGAGGAGCTGGAGGCATGAAAAATGACCGGATTTACCGAGAGTGTAGTCTGTATTGTTTTACTGAGACGTGGCTGACGGATAGTGTCACAGACTCCAGTGTCAGCGTACCCGGCTTCACCATGGTGCGTATGGACAGGGACACAAAAAAGTGTGGAAAAACCAAGGGAGGGGGCCTGGCGCTTCTGGTAAACAACAAATGGTGTAATCCTGGACACATAACTGTTAAATTTAAGACGTGTTGTCGCGATGTGGAGCTTGTGGCTGTAGGGTTAAGACCTCACTATGTTCCGCGGGAGTTTTCTTACATCGCTGTCATTGTTGTTTGACCCATTTATTGTCATATCTGGAGATTTTAATCATGTGGACATGAGCTCTCACTTATCCGGCTTCACGCAGTATGTCAACTGTCCCACAAGACATGACAATGTTTTAGATCTCTGTTATGTGAATGTGAAGGATGCATACGGGGTTGTATCTTGCCCACCGCTGGGTAAATCGGACCACAACTTGATTTACCTCAGGCCCTTCTATAGGCCCTGTGTGATGAGACTACCCACAACCAGTCAGACTTTCAGGAAGTGGTCTCCAGAGGCCAGTGAAACTTTGAGAGACTTCTTTCAGTCTACTGGAGTGCTTCTGGAGGGGCAAGGGCTTGATAATGACATGGAGCGTCACTGAGTACATTAAATTCTGCACAGACGTGGTTGTGCCTGTTAGAACGGTCCACTGCTTTCCTAACAATAAGCCGTGGATCACAAGCTGCATCAAGGGGCTTCTGAACCTGAAAAAACAAGCTTTTAGGACTGGGGACCGGGACAGGGGGAGGAGTGTGCGATGTGACCTGAAAAAGAGCTTGAGGAAGGCAAGAGGGGAATAGAGGGAAAGACTGGAGAGGAAACTGAAGAACAACACCACCCAAGAAGTGTGGAGGGGTCTGAGAACTATTACAGGCTATAAAGAGAAGAGGAGCGACACTGACACGGCCGAACAGTTCAACCATTTTTACAACAGGTTCGACTCGGTCTCGGGTCCTGTGTCCACCCAGCGGCTGCTCCACCCAGCGGCTGCTCCACCCAGCGGCTGCTCCACCTCCACTGCTGTGACCTCCTGCTCTGCTCCACCCAGCGGCTGCTCCACCTCCACTGCTGTGACCTCCTGCTCTGCTCCACCCAGCGGCTGCTCCACCTCCGCTGCTGTGACCTCCTGCTCTGCTCCACCCAGCGGCTGCTCCACCTCCACTGCTGTGACCTCCTGCTCTGCTCCACCCAGCGGCTGCTCCACCTCCACTGCTGTGACCTCCTGCTCTGCTCCACCCAGCGGCTGTTCCACCTCCGCTGCTGTTACCTCCTGCTCTTCTCCACCCAGCGGCTGTTCCACCTCCGCTGCTGTGACCTCCTGCTCTTCTCCACCCAGCGGCTGTTCCACCTCCGCTGCTGTGACCTCCTGCTCTGCTCCACCCAGCGGCTGCTCTAAATCTGGTGCTGGAACATCAACCACCTTGTACATCTCATTTGATGAGGTTTGCGCCGAGCTGAGAAGGGTGCGACCTGGGAAGGCAGCTGGGCCGGATGGTGTCCCACCGAGGATACTGAAGGAGTGCATCTGAGTTAGCTGTGCCTTTTCAAATCCTCTTCAACTGGAGTCTTCAAACTGGGCGGGTGCCTCCCCGGTGGAAAACATCATGCCTCGTGCCGGTCCCTAAAGTAGGACAACCGGCAGGGGTGAAGGACTACAGACCAGTCGCCCTTACGTCAGTTATTATGAAGACCTTTGAAAGGACAGTACTCCGGCTCATCAGGCCGCAGGTGCAGCAGGTGCTGGATCCTTTACAGTTTGCCTCCCAGGAGCAGGTGGGGGTGGACGGTGCTGTGCTCTACATGCTTCACCAGACTCTGTCCTACACAGATGAGACTGTTACGTGCGGGTGATGTTTTTCGACTTTACCAGTGCATTCAACACAATACAACCGCTGCTCCTGAAAGAGAAAATGGAGAGGATGGGAGTGGATCCTGTTTTTATCTGTTGGATCCATAACTGTCTGACTGAGCGGCCACAGCATGTCCGACTGGGGCCTGTCAAAGACACTGGTGAGCAGCACTGGGGCCCCTCAGGGCACTGTATTATCGCCATTCCTCTTCACCCTGTACACTGCAGACTTTGTTTATAAATCTGCATCCTGTCACATTCAGAAATATTCTGATGATACAGCAGTCGTGGCATGTGTAAGAGGAGGGGATGAAGTGGAACACAGAGGTCATCAGTGCGTTTACAGCCTGCAGTAAGAGCAATGGTCTAATCCTAAATA
This sequence comes from Odontamblyopus rebecca, assembly GCA_030686955.1. Taxonomy (NCBI): domain Eukaryota; kingdom Metazoa; phylum Chordata; class Actinopteri; order Gobiiformes; family Gobiidae; genus Odontamblyopus; species Odontamblyopus rebecca. The sequence continues at coordinate 40,607,106 of CM060660.1, read as the reverse complement.
CATCTAAGACCAAGGAGATGATAGTGGACTTCAGCAGGAGGAAGCGTGGACATGTTCCAGTATCGATAGGAGGAGAGACTATTGAGATGGTGCAGTCGTATAAATATCTTGGAGTCCATCTGGATAATAAACTGGACTGGGCTGTACAGTGCAGAGAAGTGCACAAAAAAGGACAGAGCCGACTCTTCTTTCTGAGGAGACTGAAATCTTTAGATGTCTGCAGTGAGATGCTGCATGTCTTTTATCAGTCAGTTGTAGCAGGTGCTCTTTTCTTTGGGGTTGTGCTGGGGCAGTGGTCTGACTGTAAGAGACAGGAGCTCCACAAGCTCATCCGTAAGTGTGTTTCTGTCATGGGGGTGAGAGTGACTCAGTGGGGCCATTGTGGAGAGGAGGATGAGGAGCAGGATCCAGTCCATCCTGAACAACAGCAGGAATCCTCTCCACCAGACTGTGGCTCAGAGAAGCAGTGACAGGCTCCTCCCCCTGTGATGTAGAACTGAGAGGTTCAGGAAATCGTTTATTCCTGCTGCTATAAGACTGTTTAACAGCTCTGGCTCCTTATTACTATTGTTAGCAGCTTTTAACTATTAACTTATTTATTTTATTGTTAATGTATTTATGTATGTAGGTTTTTAAATTTTAAATGGTTCTTTGATTTGTGCGTGTTGTTCAATGTTTAATGTCTATCTATCTATTCACATTGTACATTTTTGTGAGTGACTAAACTGTAAACAAAACGAGTGGCTTAAAGCATCAGCGAAAGGAGAGAATCATGTTTGTGTTGTTTTTGTCACTGTCGCAGTGAGTTGGATTTGACAGAATCAGACGTTTGCACAAATGTTTGAGCAGGAAAAGCGTTGATGCAGCGTCAGGTTTACAATAAGGAAGAAGTGATTTGAGCGACGAAGACGAAGAGCGAGACTCCGGAGGAGAGGCTCATGTGCCACAGTGTGTGACAAACTCTTCTGCACTAAGGCTCAACAGGTCTGAACATGAATTATATTAGTTTATCAAAAGACCCAGTGATTCTCTGGTCTCAGGTAAATTCTGTTTCCCAGAATCCTCCACACACGACAGGAGCTCATTAGGGACAAAAAAACCCTGTGTCGGGTCCGAGCTTCATTCACACCACAAACGAACCGCACCAGGGTCCGTGTGGTACCGCGCCGAGACCACCTCTTCAGCCGGTCTGGGACGTTTGTTTGGTCCAGAACAGAGTTCAGTGGTTTTTATTCACACCAGAACCAAAAGGTCCAAACCAAAGGAGCAAATGAACTGTGGCTCATTTTAAATGAACCAAACAAGGACTGAGTGAAAACACCTGAAACAGGAACAGGACTAAACCTGGACCAGAATCCTGACACTTTGAGCTGTACCACAGGGTGACCCTTCGGGGCAGAGCTGTTACCCAGAACGACGGCGGGGGGCTGGTTGTTGACAGGAAGTACAGTGACGTTCAGGTCGTAAACAGGAAGTGACCCGTGCAGTGGGACAGGAGGGGGCGGGGCGGCTCCGTCACAGCAGCCGTCAGTCAAAGACGCCTCAGCGTCAGAGATGATCAACGTGACCGTGTCCAGGACAGGAGCAGGACCGATCTCTGCCCCTGGAGAGACATGGACAAATACAGGTCTAAAAGAGGTCTAAAAGAGGTCTAAACCAGGACTAAACCAGGCCTAACCCAGGACTAAACCAGGTCTAAACCAGGACTAAACCAGGTCTAAACCAGGTCTAAACCAGGACTAAACCAGGTCTAAACCAGGACTAAAACAGGACTAAAACAGGATTAAAACAGGACTAAAACACGTCTAAAACAGGACTAAAACAGGGCTAAAAAAGGACTAAAATAGGGCTAAAAGAGGACTAAAACAGGGCTAAAAAAGGACTAAAATAGGGCTAAAAGAGGACTAAAACAGGTCTAAACCAGGTCTAAAACAGGATTAAAATAGGGCTAAAAGAGGACTAAAACAGGTCTATAACAGGTCTAAACCAGGACTAAACCAGGTCTAAACCAGGACTAAACCAGGTCTAAACCAGGACTAAAACAGGACTAAAACACGACTAAAACAGAACTAAAACAGGACTAAAACAGGTCTAAAACAGGTCTAAAACAGGACTAAAACAGGGCTAAAAAAGGACTAAAATAGGGCTAAAAGAGGACTAAAACAGGTCTAAACCAGGTCTAAAACAGGACTAAAATAGGGCTAAAAGAGGACTAAAACAGGTCTATAACAGGACTAAAATAGGACTAAAACAGGTCTAAAACAGGACTAAAACAGGTCTAAACCAGGTCTAAAACAGGACTAAAACAGGTCTAAAATAGGGCTAAAAGAGGACTAAAAAAGGTCTAAAACAGGATCAAAACAGGACTAAAACAGGTCTAAAACAGGACTAAAACAGGACTAAAACAGGACTAAAACAGGGCTAAAACAGGTCAAAAACAGGACTAAAACAGGTCTAAAACAGGACTAAAACAGGTCTAAAACAGGACTAAAACAGGACTAGAACAGGACTAAAACAGGACTAAACCAGGACTAAAACAGGTCTAAAACAGGACTAAAATAGGGCTAAAACAGGACTAAAACAGGACTAAAACAGGTCTAAAACAGGACTAAAACAGGACTAAAACAGGACTAAACTCATGGTACCTGAGTGGCTGTAGTAGACCAGGCCTTGGACCAGGTCTTGTTGGGTGAAGCGGTCCACGTTGAGACCAGATTTCTGGAGGGTTCCAAAGTGGGGGGTGCGGGCCAACATGTAGACCAGGCGCAGGTCGTCCGAGTCCCGGTCTGAGGCCCTGAGATGATCCAGGGAGATCCGGACCGAACCAGACTCATTACAGACCAGAGAGTCCAGCAAGAACCGGCCAAGAACTGGGGCTTCGTCATTCATGGGCAGGATCTGAGGAGAGCAGCAGGAAACGAATTAGACCCGGTTTAGACCCGGTTTAGACCCGGTTTAGACCCGGTTTAGACCCGGTTTAGACCCGGTTTAGACCCGGTTTAGACACGGTTTAGACCCGGTTCAGACCCGGTTTAGACACGATTTAGACACGATTTAGACCCGGTTTAGACCCAGTTTAGACCCGGTTTAGACCCGGTTTAGACACGATTTAGACCCGGTTTAGACCCGGTTTAGACCCGGTTTAGACCCGGTTTAGACCCGGTTTAGACGCGGTTTAGACACGGTTTAGACCCGGTTTAGACCCGGTTTAGACCCGGATTAGACCTGGTTTAGATATGGTTTAGATACGGTTTAGACCCGGTTTAGACCCGGTTCAGACACGGTTTAGACACGGTTTAGACCCGGTTTAGACACGGTTTAGACCCGGTTTAGACCCGGTTTAGACCCAGTTCAGACCCGGTTTAGACCCGGTTTTGTACCTGTACATGCAGAACCAGGTCCACACTGTTGGTCCCATCAGAGATTCTCAGGCTGACCTCATCTGCAGTCGTCTCTGAGTCATCATGAACATATCTGCAGCAGAGAGGGTCAGAAGAGAGGGTCAGAGGAGCAGAGGGTCAGAGGTCAGAGGAGCAGAGGAGCAGAGGAGCAGAGGAGCAGAGGAGCAGAGGGTCAGAGGTCAGAGGAGCAGAGGGTCAGAGGAGCAGAGGGTCAGAGGTCAGAGGAGCAGAGGGTCAGGGATCAGAGGTCAGAGGAGCAGAGGGTCAGAGGTCAGAGGAGCAGAGGGTGAGAGGTCTCAGGGTCAGAGGAGCAGAAGGTCAGAGGTCAGAGGAGCAGAGGATCAGAGGTCACAGGGTCAGAGGAGCAGAGGGTCAGAGGTCAGAGGAGCAGAGGGTGAGAGGTCACAGGGTCAGACGAGCAGAGGGTCAGAGGTCAGAGCCCACCTGACCCTCAGCGCCCTCAGGTCCATGAGGCTGAAGGCGTCTCCAGGCCTGAGCTGGTGTCCCTGCAGCTCCAGGCGTCCGTGCAGCGCCCCCTGCAGGACCAGGGCGCTCAGGGCGTCCTCAGGGCTGTCGCTGTCCCGGACCATCAGCTGCTCCTCTGTGAGCAGCACCGCACCGCCCTCCTCCACCCGCACCAGGTTAGAGAACGCCTGAGACCGGAAAGTGCTGTTAGACCTGGGATAGACCTGGGATAGTCCTGGGTTAGACCTGGGATAGTCCTGGGTTAGACCTGAGTTAGACCTGAGTTAGTCCTGAGTTAGTCCTGGGTTAGTCCTGGGTTAGTCCTGAGTTAGTCCTGAGTTAGTCCTGAGTTAGTCCTGGGTTAGTCCTGGGTTAGTCCTGAGTTAGTCCTGAGTTAGACCTGAGTTAGTCCTGGGTTAGTCCTGGGTTAGTCCTGAGTTAGTCCTGGGTTAGTCCTGGGTTAGTCCTGAGTTAGTCCTGGGTTAGTCCTGAGTTAGTCCTGGGTTAGTCCTGAGTTAGTCCTGGGTTAGTCCTGAGTTAGTCCTGAGTTAGTCCTGAGTTAGTCCTGAGTTAGTCCTGGGTTAGTCCTGAGTTAGTCCTGAGTTAGTCCTGAGTTAGTCCTGAGTTAGTCCTGAGTTAGTCCTGGGTTAGTCCTGGGTTAGTCCTGAGTTAGTCCTGAGTTAGTCCTGAGTTAGTCCTGGGTTAGTCCTGGGTTAGTCCTGAGTTAGTCCTGAGTTAGACCTGAGTTAGTCCTGGGTTAGTCCTGGGTTAGTCCTGAGTTAGTCCTGGGTTAGTCCTGGGTTAGTCCTGAGTTAGTCCTGAGTTAGTCCTGAGTTAGTCCTGGGTTAGTCCTGGGTTAGTCCTGAGTTAGTCCTGAGTTAGACCTGAGTTAGTCCTGGGTTAGTCCTGGGTTAGTCCTGAGTTAGTCCTGGGTTAGTCCTGGGTTAGTCCTGAGTTAGTCCTGGGTTAGTCCAGGGTCTGACCTGTGGTTTCTGGTCATCCACCGGCAGAACCGTGATGTTGAAGTCCAGACCCGAGACCCGTCCTCCCTGAAGATCCTGGACCGAGAACTCAACCCGGACCAAGAGCGGATCCGGCCCAATGTCCTGGACCGGAGGCATGAACCCGACCTTCAGATGGTTCACTGCAGACTGAGACCAGAGAGCAGGTCAGGAGCAGACAGGAGCAGACAGGAGGAGACAGGAGCAGACAGGAGCAGGCAGGAGCAGACAGGAGCAGGCAGGAGCAGGCAGGAGCAGACAGGAGCAGACAGGAGCAGACAGGAGCAGACAGGAGCAGACAGGAGCAGACAGGAGCAGGCAGGAGCAGGCAGGAGCAGGCAGGAGCAGGCAGGAGCAGACAGGAGCAGGCAGGAGCAGGCAGGAGCAGGCAGGAGCAGGCAGGAGCAGACAGGAGCAGACAGGAGCAGACAGGAGCAGGCAGGAGCAGGCAGGAGCAGGCAGGAGCAGACAGGAGCAGGCAGGAGCAGACAGGAGCAGACAGGAGCAGACAGGAGCAGACAGGAGCAGACAGGAGCAGGCAGGAGCAGACCTGGGTGAAGGACTTGAGCACTGGGATCATGTGGTCTCTCTTCATGGAGTTGGAATTGTCGGTGAGGAAAAGGCGGCCGGCGTCCATCAGCCTGGAACACAACAGGTCTGGACTAGAGTCTGAGCCGGACAGAATCCTCAGTCCCACTCAGGAAAATCCCACAAGATGGAGACAAAAGGTGGTTTCATTGGTCAGGAGAAAAAAAACACACACGTACATAATCCCTTAAGTGTAACTGGGAAACATTTATTATTCAGCCAAAGAAACATTAAATAGGCCTCAGGAACATGTGACATGTGGATAGGCCGATAATGGGCTGACTAAACTCAGTCCCAGGGTGTAAATTAAAACAGGCTTCATCCAAATACAGTCAAACCAAAACCACTGTTGCTCAGGCCTCAGGTTCTGAACAAGCCTGAAGGAAAAGTTGTTCAGAGTTGAGGACTTGAGCTTATTCTCCTCCAGTCTGCGAGCAAATACACTGAACACAGTGCTCAGCGCTGGAGCCTGAACGCGCCGCTCAGCGCTGGAGCCTGAACGCGCCGCTCAGCGCTGGAGCTGAACGCGCCGCTCAGGGCTGGAGCTGAACGCGCCGCTCAGGGCTGGAGCTGAACACGCCGCTCAGCGCTGGAGCTGAACGCGCCGCTCAGCGCTGGAGCTGAACGCGCCGCTCAGCGCTGGAGCTGAACGCGCCGCTCAGCGCTGTAGCTGAACGCGCCGCTCAGGGCTGGAGCTGAACGCGCCGCTCAGCGCTGGAGCCTGAACGCGCCGCTCAGCGCTGGAGCCTGAACGCGCCGCTCAGCGCTGGAGCTGAACGCGCCGCTCAGCGCTGGAGCTGAACGCGCCGCTCAGGGCTGGAGCTGAACGCGCCGCTCAGCGCTGGAGCTGAACGCGCCGCTCAGCGCTGGAGCTGAACGCGCCGCTCAGCGCTGGAGCTGAACGTGCCGCTCAGGGCTGGAGCTGAACGCGCCGCTCAGCACTGGAGCCTGAACACGCCGCTCAGCGCTGGAGCCTGAACGCGCCGCTCAGCGCTGGAGCTGAACGCGCCGCTCAGCGCTGGAGCTGAACGCGCCGCTCAGCGCTGGAGCCTGAACGCGCCGCTCAGCGCTGGAGCTGAACGCGCCGCTCAGCGCTGGAGCTGAACGCGCCGCTCAGCACTGGAGCCTGAACGCGCCGCTCAGCGCTGGAGCCTGAACGCGCCGCTCAGCGCTGGAGCTGAACGCGCCGCTCAGGGCTGGAGCTGAACGCGCCGCTCAGCGCTGGAGCCTGAACGCGCCGCTCAGCGCTGGAGCCTGAACGCGCCGCTCAGCGCTGGAGCTGAACGCGCCGCTCAGCGCTGAAACCTGAACGCGCCGCTCAGCGCTGAAACCTGAACGCGCCGCTCAGCGCTGGAGTCTGAACGCGCCGCTCAGCGCTGGAGTCTGAACGCGCCGCTCAGCGCTGGAGTCTGAACGCGCCGCTCAGCGCTGGAGTCTGAACGCGCCGCTCAGCGCTGGAGCTGAACGCAGCACATGGCGTGGACTGTATATTTTACTCATATACTTACTTTTATCTCTCTATTTCACTCAGTTTAGTTCAAGGGGCTGTTTCTCGTCCCACCTGCTCCAGCATCGTGCGGCCGCACTCCCGCAATGAGGCTTTTGTGTTGGGTCCCGCGGGAGAGCAGGGCTCTAGTCTGGACTCTGGTCTGGTCTGGTCTCTGGTCTCTGGTCTCTGGTCTCTGGTCTCTGGTCTGGTCTCTGGTCTGGTCTGGTCTGGTCTGGTCTCTGGTCTGGTCTCTGGTCTGGTCTCTGGTCTCTGGTCTGGTCTCTGGTCTGGACTCTGGTCTGGTCTCTGGTCTGGTCTCTAGTCTGGTCTCTGGTCTCTGGTCTGGTCTGGTCTCTGGTCTGGACTCTGGTCTGGTCTCTGGTCTGGTCTCTAGTCTGGTCTCTGGTCTGGTCTCTGGTCTCTGGTCTCTGGTCTCTGGTCTGGTCTCTGGTCTGGTCTCTGGTCTGGTCTCTGGTCTGGTCTCTGGTCTGGACTTACTCTGGTCTGTTGGGGCTGTAGCAGGTCTTTGTGATGATGTAGACCAGGTCTTGGTCTGGATCTTCGGGGTTCCTGAAGTGCAGCTGAGCCGGGGTGATGTAGACCACCTGGTCCTCCCGCACGGTCAGAGTCCGGACTGAACCTGGGACTTCAACTGGGACCTGGTCTTTCACTGGGAACACATGCACCACCACGGTCTGCAACAAAAGACCCGCTGTAGTCCTGGTTCAGTCCTGTTTCAGTCCTGGTCTAGTCCTGGTTCAGTACTGGTCTAGTCCTGGTTTAGTCCTGGTCTAGTCCTGGTCTAGTCCTGGTTTAGTCCTGGTGTAGTCCTGGTGTAGTTCTGGTCTAGTCCTGGTCTAGTCCTGGTCTAGTACTCACGTAGACCTGGGACTCGTTGGGAGGCTGGCTGGAGTCTCTCAGGCTGAAGTGGAACGTGTCCTCCTGAGTCTCGTCTCCTGAGTGTAGTCCTGGTGTAGTCCTGGTCTAGTCCTGGTGTAGTCCTGGTCTAGTCCTGGTGTAGTACTCACGTAGACCTGGGACTCGTTGGGAGGCTGGCTGGAGTCTCTCAGGCTGAAGTGGAACGTGTCCTCCTGAGTCTCGTCTCCTGAGTGTAGTCTTGGTCTAGTCCTGGTGTAGTCCTGGTGTAGTCCTGGTCTAGTCCTGGTGTAGTCCTGGTGTAGTCCTGGTGTAGTCCTGGTCTAGTCCTGGTCTAGTCGTGGTGTAGTCCTGGTGTAGTCCTGGTCTAGTCCTGGTGTAGTCCTGGTCTAGTCCTGGTCTAGTCCTGGTGTAGTCCTGGTCTAGTCCTGGTGTAGTCCTGGTGTAGTCCTGGTCTAGTACTCACGTAGACCTGGGACTCGTTGGGAGGCTGGCTGGAGTCTCTCAGGCTGAAGTGGAACGTGTCCTCCTGAGTCTCGTCTCCTGAGTGCTGGTAGAAGATGTGGCCCTGGATCAGCTCCTTCTGCAGGAAGCTGTGCACCTCCACACCTGCCGCAGACCAGCTCAGGTTAGTCTGAGTGACAGCGCCTCACACACAGCAGTGCCTGCAGTTAGCATCACAGCTCCATGGGAAAACTGTTCTAATTCTTACGAGGGATGAAACGATACAGTTTTCCCACAATTGACACGTGGGTCACAATATCGATTCGAGTCGGACCAGCGTGAAGTCGCCCCATCAAACCCTCACAAAAACTCCTCTGTGCTGTTTTGTGCTGTGACAGTTTCATTTGTGTGACTTTATTTCTAAAATTCTTCATTATTATTTCTGTGGTAATTATAGGACGTCATTTCTGCTCAGCTGACGGAGACAAACTCCACAAAACTAGAGAAGAGAAACGACCTGAGGCTGAGGAAAAGTCTGTTTCAGTCTTTAGTCTTTCGATTTTGATTAATATTTTATAGAATAACACAGACTTTTCCTCAGCCTCAGGTCGTTTCTCTAGTTTTGTGGAGTTGCTGCTTCAGCTGAGCAGAAATGACGTCCTGTAATTAGGTCTGTCGGTCTGTTATATTCTGAATACAGACTGAATACAGACTGAATACAGACTGAATACAGACTGAATACAGACTGAATACAGACTGAATACAGACTGCAGGGGACTTACACTGTCAGACTTTTCCTGCTTTGATGATGATTTGATGATTTCTTTTCCTCCTGAGTCTCTCTCTGTGCCCACAGTGCTGTACCCTCCAGTAGGGACAGTACGAAGCTCCTCCCACACTGCCCCTACAGTCTGTGCCCACAGTGCTGTACCCTCCAGCAGGGACAGTACGAAGCTCCTCCCACACTGCCCCTACAGTCTGTGCCCACAGTGCTGTACCCTCCAGCAGGGACAGTACGAAGCTCCTCCCACACTGCCCCTACAGTCTGTGCCCACAGTGCTGTACCCTCCAGCAGGGACAGTACGAAGCTCCTCCCACACTGCCCCTACAGTCTGTGCCCACAGTGCTGTACCCTCCAGCAGGGACAGTACGAAGCTCCTCCCACACTGCCCCTACAGTCTGTGCCCACAGTGCTGTACCCTCCAGCAGAGACAGTACGAAGCTCCTCCCACACTGCCCCTACAGTCTGTGCCCACAGTGCTGTACCCTCCAGCAGAGACAGTACGAAGCTCCTCCCACACTGCCTCTACAGTCTGTGCCCACAGTGCTGTACCCTCCAGCAGAGACAGTACGAAGCTCCTCCCACACTGCCCCTACAGTCTGTGCTCACAGTGCTGTACCCTCAAACAGAGACAGTACGAAGCTCCTCCCACACTGCCCCTACAGTCTGTGCCCACAGTGCTGTACCCTCCAGCAGGGACAGTACGAAGCTCCTCCCACACTGCCCCTACAGTCTGTGCCCACAGTGCTGTACCCTCCAGCAGAGACAGTACGAAGCTCCTCCCACACTGCCCCTACAGTCTGTGCCCACAGTGCTGTACCCTCCAGCAGAGACAGTACGAAGCTCCTCCCACACTGCCCCTACAGTCTGTGCCCACAGTGCTGTACCCTCCAGCAGGGACAGTACGAAGCTCCTCCCACACTGCCCCTACAGTCTGTGCCCACAGTGCTGTACCCTCCAGCAGGGACAGTACGAAGCTCCTCCCACACTGCCCCTACAGTCTGTGCCCACAGTGCTGTACCCTCCAGCAGGGACAGTACGAAGCTCCTCCCACACTGCCCCTACAGTCTGTGCTCTTACAGACACACTGTGCTCTCCCGTCCTATATTTTACATATAGAAATGTCTCAACGGAGCATTTTCGGAGTCTGTGTATGTGCATATTTGATTTGATTAAAGCCAATGAAAAGAAAAAAAAGTGAATCTAATGTATTTAAAATCTTTGTCATTCCTGGGTGTATCAATGTAAAATAAAAAGTGAGTCCTTCAATTATTTCAGCTGTCAGTCCCTGTGAGGAGTTTTCTGTGTGTGAGGACGACGCCCACAGAACGGCTTCTTTTTCCAAACAAAATTAATGACAACACGGAGCACATGAAGGGACATGTGGATATCGAACGAACACGCGTATCGAACTGTGAGACCAGTATCGAATGATTCAGTATTATCTCGAATATCGTTGCACCTCTGGTTCTTACAGTTTGTAAATGTGTCGCAGCGTAAGCAGAGGAGGTAAACACATGCCACAGTGTCTGAACTGCTGCACACTGACCATGAGGCCTCTCTCCTCACCTGCGTCCTGGGGCGAACTCTTCCGCACCAGTTTCCCGCTCTTGGGCCCGGCCGTGATGTCGTAGGTGATGTAATGGTCGCTGGAGTCCAGGTCCGAGGCCAGGAGATAGTCCCGGACTTGGACCTGCGCCCCCTCCTGGACCTGCAGAGCCACGTTGTTGAGCAGAAACGGCGGCGAGTCGTCCCGGGGCAGGACGGCGATGGGGAAGCGGTGCCGGATGCTGTGGCGCCCGTCGCTGATGCGGAAAACGATGTGGTCGTGTGACGTGTCGCTGTCGTCGTGGTGATAGACGACATCACCGCGTCGGAGGTCGGCCACACGGAACATGAAGGACTTCACCCCTGAAACAGACCAGGTTTAGACCGGGTTTAATCCTGGGTTAGACCGGGTTTAGTCCTGCTTCAGTCCTGGTTTAGTTCAGAACGTTCTCAGCTTTTGTCCCACTTTTCGATCTAGTTTAATGCAGATGAAGTCTTAGTTTTAGTGTCTGTTAGTGTTTAGTGTCTGGTTTAGTCCTGGTTTAGATCTGGTTCAGTCCTGGTTTAGATCTGGTTTAGACCTGGTTTAGATCTGGTTTAGTCCTGGTTTAGATCTGGTTTAGTCTTGGTTTAGTCCTGGTCTAGATCTGGTTTAGTCCTGGTCTAGATCTGGTTTAGTCCTGGTTTAGATCTGGTTTAGTCCTGGTTTAGATCTGGTTTAGTCTTGGTTTAGTCCTGGTTTAGATCTGGTTTAGTCTTAGTTTAGTCTGGGTTTAGATCTGGTTTAGACCTGGTTTAGATCTGGTTTAGTCCTGGTCTAGATCTGGTTTAGATCTGGTTTAGTCTTAGTTTAGTCTGGGTTTAGATCTGGTTGAGATCCGGTTTAGTCTTGGTTTAGTCCTGGTTTAGATCTGGTTTAGTCTTGGTTCAGTCTGGGTTTAGTCCTGGTTTAGATCTGGTTTAGTCTTGGTTTAGTCCTGGTTTAGATCTGGTTTAGTCTTGGTTCAGTCTGGGTTTAGTCCTGGTTTAGATCTGGTTTAGTCTGGGTTTAGTCCTGGTTTAGATCTGGTCTAGTCCTGGTTTAGTCCTGGTTTAGATCTGGTTTAGTCTTGGTTCAGTCTGGGTTTAGTCCTGGTTTAGATCTGGTTTAGTCTGGGTTTAGTCCTGGTTTAGATCTGGTTTAGTCTTGGTTCAGTCTGGGTTTAGTCCTGGTTTAGATCTGGTTTAGTCTTGGTTTAGTCCTGGTTTAGATCTGGTTTAGTCTTGGTTCAGTCTGGGTTTAGTCCTGGTTTAGATCTGGTTTAGTCTGGGTTTAGTCCTGGTTTAGATCTGGTCTAGTCCTGGTTTAGTTTCATTCTTGTTGTTGACGTTCAGATCAGAGTAAATTCTCTGGGGTCAATATGACTTCAGGGGCCACAGCCCAAAGCCAAATGAGACTTTCTCTCCATCAAGTCCTCCTCTTTCTCCTCTCCTCTCTCCTCCTTCTCTCCCCTCTCCTCCCTCTCTCCTCCTTCTCTCCCCTCTCCTCTCTCCTCCCTCTCTCCTCCTTCTCTCCCCTCTCCTCTCTCCTCCCTCTCTCCTCCTTCTCTCCCCTCTCCTCTCTCCTCCCTCTCTCCTCCTTCTCTCTCCTCAGTCCCTCTCTCCTCCCTCCCTCCTCCTTGTCTCCTCTCCTCTCTCCTCCTTCTTTCCCCTCTCCTCCGTCCCTCTCCTCCGTCCCTCTCTCCGTCCCTCTCCTCCGTCCCTCTCCACCGTCCCTCTCTCTCTCCTCTCTCTCTGCTGGCCCTGGTTCAGTCTGTGGCCGTTCGCCCAGTCTAGTGCCACCTATGGGCCTAATTACGATGGTATTTTGGGGCGTTTTCTGTCGCTAACGAGTGTCGCCCAATCTGTTCCCCGCGACCTTTCACCCCCGCATCCCTCTTCTTCTGTGGAGGCAAATCTGGCAGCGCACCAGGGCCTGGGATGGACGCCATCTTTGCTCCAGGCTCCAAAAAGACTACAGAAAACTAACTTCACATCCGCCTCCTCCACGTGTCTCCTCTGAGGTCTCCCAGGCTCCACCACGACACGACTAACACGACTGTTCCAAACTGAATCTGGATTATTTGTCCTGACAAAACTTAATTTATTATAATGGTTTCCTATTCACACTGCTCACGTTTACATTTTATTTTTTCCAAATTCATTAAAATGTTCTTCTTGGAGTTTCTATGGAGCTGGTTCAGAAGGTTCTGATTGGACAGCGACACAAACGTATTTCCGTCTTTGGGAAGAAAACCCACACTTCAGCTGCTCTTTTCTGTCATCTCCGTTTGTCGTTTCGCCGCCGACACAAACACGATCAGAACTTTTCCCGCAGTGGTTCTGATGATAATGAAGCAGCAGCTGGAGAATTCTGTCCTCACACTTTCCGTCTGTGAGCTGAGGAGGAGAAGGGAAGAGTGTGGGAGAAGGAGGAAGAAGACAAACTGAGTGTGAGGCTGCCACACCTCAGCCCACTCCCACATCCCGCTCACAAATCCAAAGAGACGTGGAGGAAAGTCCCAAGAGACGACTGGAGGAGCCGGATCGTCCGGATCGAGTCAGAAGGACGAGCCAACGAGCTCCAACCACCGGGATTATTGTGAAGAAGAAGAAACGTTTACAGGATCCAGGAAGAAACTCATTTAAAATTAAAATTAGAATAAACCTGCACAGACTTCAGGATTAAGATTAATTCACAAGAATCAGTTTCATCAGAATTAAGAGTTTACAGGGACTTTATAAAGAGGAACTCATTTCACTCTTCCTCCTCTGCACCAGACTCTTCCTCCTCTGCACCAGACTCTTCCTCCTCTGTCCCAGACTCTTCCTCCTCTGCACCAGACTCTTCCTCCTCTGCACCAGACTCTTCCTCCTCTGCACCAGACTCTTCCTCCTCTGCACCAGACTCTTCCTCCTCTGCACCAGACTCTTCCTCCTCTGCACCACAGGTTTTGTTCCTCCTCTGGGCCTGTAGCCCCTCGGGTTTAGCGTCTGGTCTTTCCGCTCCTTTAGCCGCTCATTACTCAACATATGGCGGCTGTTTGACCGGTTTAGTCCAGTTTTGGTCCAGAACTAGACTCAGACCTGGTTTAGTCCTGGTTCAGTTCGAATTCGATCCACACACTTTCATATTTCTAACATCAATCTCAATCACCAAACAAATGGTCCTCAGTTCCATTTGAATTGGTTTCTGCTGGTGTCCGACACTGGGAATGCCTTGGGAATTGTGTTTTGCCGTTGGGAATGGCGTCTGGTGTTTCTGCTCCTTTAAGCTTCAGTTTGTGGTTCAGATGTTGCTCATTTTAACCTCGAGTGAAGAGCAAATATAAAATTGTGGGCTGACGATGGAGGAGGCTAATCAGATGGAGAAACACGAGCAGGAAGACAGAGGCTAAACACGGACGTGTGACGTCAGAATCACAGATCAATACAGACGTGTGACCTGGTTTAGGGTTCGAATCGCTGTAATTACTGGGCCTGTCCACATGAAATAAAAACTGGCACAACGTTTAGTGTTTCCTCTGAGAATAAATGAACTTGGCGGTGTATGAAACGCTAAAAAGGCCCCTGGCTTCTGACATCAGACATCAGAGTCTTGACCAAAAGAACATAAAGCTGTGTTCAGGGGGAAATGTGTCACAGGTTTATTTATCGCTCATGTCACTCAGCCCTGAATGAACTGAAGCTCAAACTGTTATGAGACAAACATTTCTGCGTCTTTTGTTTGGGGTTTTCTTTCAAAAACAGTGAAGAAGTTTCAAATGAAGTGTTATTGGTGAAAACAGCCTCTGTGAGTGTCCCTGCTCCGGCCTGAGGAATCCTGACCTTCCGCCTGCGCCTCGCTCCTGTGGCTCCGAGCGGCGGCCATTTTGAGCGAAGCATCTGTCTGCAGCCAGGGGCGTGCACGTGAGGGGAAGAGGGGCGTGCACGTGAGGGGGAGAGGGGCGTGCACGTGAGGAACCAGGGGCGTGCACGTGTGGGGGGGAGGGGCGTGCACGTGAGGAACCAGGGGCGTGCACGTGAGGGGAAGAGGGGCGTGCACGTGAGGAACCAGGGGCGTGCACGTGAGGGGGGGAGGGCGTGCACGAGAGGGACCAGGGGCGTGCACGTGACGATCCAGGGCGTGCACGTGAGGGGAGAGGGGCGTGCACGTGAGGAACCAGGGCGTGCACATGGGGGGGCGTGCACGTGAGGAACCAGGGGCATGCACATGAGGGGAAGAGAGGCGTGCACATGAGGAACCAGGGGCGTGCACGTGAGGGGGGGAGGGCGTGCACGTGAGGAACCAGGGGCGTGCACGTGACGATCCAGGGGCGTGCATGTGAGGGGGAGAGGGGCGTGCACGTGACGGGGAGAGGGGCGTGCACGTGAGGGGGGCGTGCACGTGAGGATCCAGGGGTGTGCACGTGAGGGGGAGAGAGGCGTGCACGTGAGGGGGAGAGGGGCGTGCACGTGAGGGGGGCGTGCACATGAGGAACCAGGGGCGTGCACGTGAGGAACCAGGGGCGTGCACATGAGGAACCAGGGGCGTGCACGTGAGGAACCAGGGGCGTGCACATGAGGAACCAGGGGCGTGCACGCGAGGAACCAGGGGCGTGCACGTGAGGAACCAGGGGCGTGCACGTGAGGAACCAGGGGCGTGCACGGTGAATCTAAGTGAATACACGGTGCAGAGGAGTGATTCTTTATTCAGCATCAAGACTCGTACCACAAATAAGGACAGAAAAAAAATCTGTACACGAGAATTTAGGCACATTTATGGAACAGAATCTATGGGAGTAGAAGGAGTAGTAATGATAATAGTAGTAGCAGTAGTAGTAGTAGTAGTAGTAATGATAGTAGTAGTAGTAGTAGTAGTAATGATAATAGTAGTAGTAGTAGTAGTAGTAATGATAATAGTAGTAGTAGTAGTAGTAGTAATGATAATAGTAGTAGCAATGTGTGTGTGTAATAATAATATTAACAATAATAATAATAATAATAATAATAGATACAGCAATAGGCAATAATAATACGATAATAACATAATAGCAATAGTAATAGTAATAGTAATAACGATAATAATAATAGTAATGATAATAATAGTAGCAGCAGTAGTAGTAGTAGCAGTAGTAATATTAACGATAATAGTAGTAGTAGTAGTAGTAGTAGTAATGATAGTAGTCAGTGGTGGTAGTCCGTGCTGAATAGCAGCAGTAGCAGCAATGGACAACAGTAGTAGTAATGATAATGTGTGATATTAGCAGCAGCAGCAGCAACGTAGTAGTAGTAGTAGTAATGAGTAACAGCAGCAACAGGCAGCAGCAGCAGCAACGTAATGATAATAGCAGTACATTAGCAGCAGCAGTATAACGATAATACAGCAGCAGCAAGCAGCAGCAGCAGCAATATGATAATAGCAGCAGCAGCAGCAGCAGCAGTAAACGACATATAGTAGCAGCAGCAGCAGCAGCAGCAGTAACGATAATATATGTAGCAGCAGCAGCAGCAGCAGCAGCAACGATATATAGCAGCAGCAGCATAGCAGCAGCAAATGATACAACAGCATACATATTAGTAGCAGCAGCAGCAACGATATATAGTAGTAGTAGTAGTAGCAGTAGCAGCAGCAGCAACGACAACAGCAGCAACGTACAACAGCAGCAACAGCAGCAGCAGCAGCATATATATGATACTAATAGCAGCAGTAGTAGTAGCAGTATGTATATGCATATATTATGTACAGTAGTAGCAGCAGCAGCAGCAGCAGCAGCAGCAATGACCAGTGGTATTTAACCAGCAGCAGCAGCAGCAGCAGCAGCAGCAGTTTTCAGCACACTCAACAGCAGCAGCATGGATGGTGCTTTTATTGTCTCTATACATATGTGCCACAGCAGCAGCAGCAGTGAAAATATGGTAGCAGCAGTGGCAGCAGCAGCAGCAGCAGTAGCAGCAGCAACGAGACGCAGCAGTAATCTGATGTAGCGTCATAGTATCTGATCCACATCTGATATCTGATGTATCTGATGAACTGTTTATCAGTATTGAACCCCCACTGCGTTAACAGGGCTTGGCAGTACAGGCAGCACCCGCAGCATGTTATCATCTGCAGCAGAAGCATCACGGCAGCATGGCACACTGCAGCACGTAATACGGCAGCATATCTGATGGCAACACTGATGCAGCTGATTAATACACGGCAGCACTATGCAATTAGTATGAGTAATCTGGCATGGCACACGGCAGAGATGCAATTAATCTGATTAGTGCGGTAATCACGTGCGGCACGGCAGTACAGCACACAGCACACAGATTGGCATGGCTATGGATAGTAGCATCTGCATAGTACGGCAGTGCACGGCACACGGCAGCACGTAATCTGATGAACACGGCAGTAATGCAATGTAGCATGGCACACGCAGCACGTAGTATGAGTAACACGGCACTGTCTGATGCACTGGCTGAGTGAACACAGCATGGCATGGCACACGGCAGTATATCTGGTTAACCACGGCAGCACGTAACACGGTAGTACACGGTAACGCGGCACACGGCATAACGGCACACGCACGGCATGTCACGTAATAGTACAGTAATAGCTGGTAGTCTGTCATCTGTTAATTATGGTAATCATGAAATCTGAATACGCAATTAGTACAGTAATGCACGTAATGCAGTAATGCACGGTGAGTATGGTAACACTGATTAATCTGATTAGTATGTTAATATGATGGCACACAGCATCACAGCAGGAATCATGACACTGTTAGAATCTGATGGTATCACATTGATGAGATGCGGTAATCTGATATAATCTGGTGCACACGTTAGCACGTCTGATAATCTGACGGTGAATTACAGTAATACGTACTGCACACGGTAGTACAGCATGTGAGTCTGATGTCTGAGACATCTTGAGTAATCTGTATCGGTGCACAGTAATACAATTAAGGTGAGTACAGCAACAGTGTTAGGCATCACTGATTAATCCTGATGAGATGCAATTAAATCTGATGACGGCAGCACGGTAACACGTCTTTGATATGGGTGCACGCTTAACACTGAGAGTATGGTAATCACGGTAGTAATGGCACATCTGATTGAGTACGGTAATCTGACCTTAATACGGTATTAAGAGATGCAATTAATGCAGTAATCACAGTGAGTTGGTAATACGGTAGTAATGTGCATAATACGGTAGTACGACTGCAATAATCAGTAGATGCGGTAATGCGGTAATACGGTGAGATGCAGGTATGCAATACGGTAGTACGGTAATACGGTAGTACAGTATAAAGTAATACGGTAGTATGGTAATACGGTAATACGGTAGTACAGTAATACGGTAGTATGGTAATACGGTAGTACGGTAATACGGTAATACGGTAGTACGGTAATACGGTAATACGGTAGTACGGTAATACGGTAATACAGTACACCGAGGTATATTAGGAACATTTTGGCTTCAGGCCGAATAAGGGGGGAGAGACGCAAATGTTGACGGAGCTACGACCCTGCGTCAGGCCAGCGATCCCACCACAGTCGCTTCGGACACGCCCAACACTAATGCACAACGGGATTAAACGCAACGAGGCTCCACCACAGACTGTGTAAAAGACGGACTGAGTGAGTGTGACGTCCCCACAGAGCTCAGCTCCAGTCAGACGCTCACGGTTACAGGAGCCAATCTGGAGCCAGCCTCCATGTTATGAAGAAGATATTTTTTGATGGACAAAATAGCACAAAATAAATAAATAAATAAACAGGATGCTGTGTCGCGGGTTCATAGGAACATTTTAAAACTAAAATGCTGAGGCCACAGCAGCAGGTCCAGAGAGACGAGCCAGAAGGTCCCAATGTGAGAGAGCCAGAGTCAGAAGGAGCCGG